>WEIS01104531.1:0-11473 GCA_013389965.1 Todus mexicanus | reverse complement strand
TTTTTTTTTTTTTTCTCAAAGAAATTCAGAGTGTGAATTCACTCTCATGTAATTTCAGTTACAATTCCAAACTGAAATTCTTCTTGGGAACCCATTTTTTAATCTCCAAATACCTTGTGGCTCTTCTTGATGGTGCTTGGTATATGAACAGCTATATATTTTAAAAATCAAAACAGACATGACGAGATGAGAAATGCATTTATGCACATTTTGTATTGAACTCAAACATATATTTTACATCAGATGAGAAAATGTCTTCTCAGAGGATGGAATTATACTAGACATGAGGTGAATTTCATTAGAACTAAACCAGATCCAGACAAAAATAAAAGAAAAAAAAGAGAGAGGGAGGGGTGGGAGGGAGGGGGGGAATACCTAGCTGCTGATAAACATAGATTTTTTTAAAAAGCAAAAATTAATTAAACTGTACCAAAACATGAGATTCAGCAAATTAGAAGTATGGCCACTCTTGAAACTTGCTTTAAACTTGCTATTTTATTTTTATTATAGAACTGACTGTCACTCAGAACAATATAGGGAAGGGAGCTGTGTTAGCTAATCTGCTGTAATCCTTCCAACTCTTTGAAAGAAAAACAAGCAGTTGATAAGCAGGGTCAGGCTGGGTCAGGATTTCGATAGGAGACATCTAAGGAATGCCTAGGTGCTTCAGGAAGGGCATGTGGGTGATTTAGCAAGCTGGCTAAATTAGCAAACTTGCTCTCCCCACCACTTTGGCAACCAACAAACGGAGCAGACTGTGTGCTAAGGAAGGGGTAACCTTTTGGGGGAGACGAGTGTAATAGCAGAAATCCCCATTAAGGTGTTATTTTACCCTTTTATCAGGCAGTGGCTTTAATTAAGACCAGCTCACAAGTACATTCTGCCTTGCTGACTGATAGATAAACTGTTTCCCACATGGAGTCCTAAAACTTGCAGGGTATTGTCAGGTGTTAAGCTACGCCATAAACCATAATGTCAACCCGTTGTCTTGAGTCACTTCTCTCCTACATACTTCGAACATTTAAAAATGTATTTCTGCAAAGTGGTTATAAATTGCAGGCATACCAGCTGCACTCATTACAACTATCGCCCGTTTCAATTCTAGTATTGGTTTCAACAGCTGATTATATGTACAGTGACAGAAAAATGGATGATATGCAATATCAGTAAATATTTTTAATTTATCTACCATGAGCTCTCATCTGAACCAGAACAGTAAATGAGATAAAATTATTTCTGAAGTACATACCTTGCCCTTCTGAATTATTATATAGGATGTGCTGGCGAAAACAGCTGCCCTCTGAGAAAATGTTTCATTGAAAAGTCACTATCCGTGGGTTACTGAAAGAAATGCAGCAGTTTCGATGAAAATAGTAAAAGCCTCTCTCTCAGACTTCATTTCATGCTTTTTTGTTTCCACTGAGCATATTTTAAGAACTAATCAGCCTTATAAAAGGTACCACTGTTAATCTACTGTTTGTCTTCGTCTTCACTGCAGCTGCTTAGTAGATAGAGAGCAAACAAAACCAGAATTAAGGTCATTACATTTAAATCCTTCAGAGTGGAAGACAAGGACTAAATCATTGCTGAGAATTACATGAAGGAAAAGCCCAGGATAAGATAACTATTGTTTATTATTTGCCAGACCCGTAGTGGCACTGCATTTACATATTTGTGAAGGGATTACATTAACATTTTATGAGATTAATTGGTAGCATGGGTCGATTCTCTGATACACTGTCCACACAGCTTAAAAGTATACTCCTGTGCTTTCATAGACCATATGCAGTACATATGACTAGTAAGAAATAACCCAAACCTGTCAGCTATCAGTCAGTTGTTATACATGAAATGTAATAACATTTTGTCGCATAAATAAAATATAAAGGATGTTATTACATCTCATCATACAGCACAGGTCTGAATCACACAGGATCATAGTAAAGACATTAATGGACGATTTTGCTTTCCTTTGTGAGACACCTTATACCTGTATTTTCACATCTCTAAGGCAGCAGCAACAGCACAAAAGATCTCTTTTATGCTAATAACAGGAAATCGTTTCACAGTAGTCAAATATGAGTAGAAAATGAGTGGTCAAATGAGTAGAAAATCTTGTGGCCATCAAAAATCCACAAGCTTTTCCTTCAAATTAGGAAATATTCCCAGGGAGCTACTCTATAAATAATACATGGGAGGGTTTAGTGTAATCTTTAGTATGAGAACATGCTTTCTTTAGAGCCAACAGTAATACCACTTCTAGAAGGAAATGCTGTGTGAAGAGAGAATCTTGCAGCTCTTTCCCACTTTAAAATCAAGTTCATAGGCTCCACAGTATCTCCAGTCCCCAGGAGCCTGATGGCTACAAGGTATGAGTCAGCTCCACCACTCCAACCTGTCAAGTGGCAGAGAGGTATGTCCTGGTTTAGTACCTCATGCTGGCTCAGGCTTCCTGTACTCAGCCTCCACGAGACTCACTCGATATCAAGACTGGTCAGAAATTAAATATTGGCACCAGGTATCAGGAAAGGAAAGGAAAGGAAAGGAAAGGAAAGGAAAGGAAAGGAAAGGAAAGGAAAGGAAAGGAAAGGAAAGGAAAGGAAAGGAAGGGGGGATATTTCAGGTGGTTGAAGGATCCCCACCTACTTGATGCAGGTGCAGGATGAGATGCTCAGAGCATTGTGATCTGAGCTGGGGAAAGCCATGTGCTCTAGTGA
This sequence comes from Todus mexicanus, assembly GCA_013389965.1. NCBI lineage: Eukaryota > Metazoa > Chordata > Aves > Coraciiformes > Todidae > Todus > Todus mexicanus. The sequence goes on along the minus strand of WEIS01104531.1, from coordinate 8,756 downwards.
GAGGGCTAATTGCTCACACTAGCACAAAGTTTGTATCCATCTTTTTTCAAGCAATGATTTTGATAGGAGACGAGTCTCAAACACCAAATCACTACGGACTTACAGATAGCCTGAAAATAATCCTTCTTTCCTCCATTCCCCTATTCCTCCTTTCCCCTTGCTATACATGAGACTTTTTTGCTTATCCTCTTCATTTGGTCTCCCAAGCCACCTTCACCCAGCCTGATTTCACCCATTCAAGTTGAGTTGGAAGCAAAGGACAGTTAATCACAGCCACGTGTTGCCTGCTGCAGCTGAGCTCTGTAACAGCAGGCTGGTGGAGGGGGAACCCAGAGCAGAGATGTGACCCACCCCTCCCAGCCCACCGGGGGAACAGAATGTACAAAAACCATTAGGACTCACTGTGTTCGCAGGCCACTGAGTGATCCTGTCAGCTTGCCAGGAACCAGCACAGCTTTGTGAAGGAGGTTTGCATTGGCCCTGTAGATAGCTTAGGAGCTCACTGAGTCAATTAGACCACGCTTTTTTGGTCACATCCCTTCTTCTAACAATTCACCTGCATATGTTTTACTTTACATGGCTCTCCTGGGCTGCAGTATCAGTAGGTGGGTCACAAATATTGCAAGTGTCAATAAATCACTGGCAGCAGTGAAATTTCCAGAAATACCCACAAACAGAAGATTCAGGGCAGAGCAAGAATAAAACTTTTTTTCTCTCCCCATTTTAAGGTGTACAAAATGGAAAATACTGCTTTGTGTTCTACTCTTTCCTGTGGAATATGACTGTCTGCACTGGGAAACTTAACCTATATCTGCATGCTCCGTACAAAACCCTCCTTGTCTATCTGTTTAGGACATACACAGCTTTAGTGTCATACTGCTAAGGACTTCCACTAAGGAAATAATGGCTATATGCAATCAACTATTGGATACAATAATGCTGAAGATAACAGTCATTACTACAGCGACTGAAGAAACATATACAAATTCTAAAACTGCAAGAGGTGACATCTACGAATAATATCACTTGTATTCTTGCATCTCTGAAATATACTTTGAAACACTTACACAAAAATGCCACTAATATAATTCACCGTAGAGAAGTTACAAGGATGATATGACTATGCAAAAACCACCTAGAAATACCTAAATAGCAGGGAAATATATTTTCTTTATATGCATACGGAAATGGAAAAAAAAATAATTCTAAGCCACATGCTGAAAGCAGTCTGAATGTGTCTTAATGCAAAAACAACCCCAAACCTCCACTACTTTTTAGAATATTGGAAACCCAACTTGAGCTCAGGATTTAATACCCTCTGTATCTAGAAACACATGAACACACTTTTGCCTTTTCTTGTATGCGCATATGGCTAAAAATCCTTTCCCCCTCATTCCCTGTTCCTTCTGAGAGATGCTGCTACTGTCTTGTTTATTGTTACAATCATCTGCAATCATGACATTTGTGTGTCATTTCAAGTAGTAAGATAATAAGAAGACATAGAGCTCTCAGCTATTCCTCTGCGTACAGCTGACTTGACAGGCCAAAACGGAGTCAGGCTGGAGAACAGCAAAAAGCCCTAACAGATAGAGAGGCACAAATAGAGAAAGGCATTTTGCTTCTAGCCTTAATTTGTTGTAAAGCATTAATCAAGAAATAAGTCACCAACAGATGTACGCTGTCTAATGCATTATATGCATTTCTGTCAGCAAGACACATGCTGGCAGTGCATGCAACTGCCAGGTCCTATTGGCTTGAACTTTTAATTCTCATCTGATGGTGTACTAAGTCTACAGCATATAGCACTAATGGAAAACGTGGAAAATATATGTAAAACAACACAAAAACTAGTTGCCTGGTTTGATGACATTTTCAAAAAAATACATTACAAGGCAAAAAAAAAATCATAAATGGCTTTATGTATCACTTGTAAAACACTCCTTAATTTTTTATCTGTTTAAGCTGAGCAAGTAGTTTGGATACAAAAGAGAAGGAATAAAAGGCTTGTATTCAGGCTGTGATTACGGTTAAGGAACGAAGAAGTTATTTATTTGTAAATGTTAAGTCTCCTGAAAGGAAGTTTCATAGAGGTTGAATTAAATAATTTATCTAACATAAAGAAGGTATTATACTTGCAACATGTAAATATTGACTGACTTAGCTAATGAGTGGCTGTGTATAAACAGCCTCATTTTTTATTTCAACTGGAGTCTAGAGCAGACAGCTTTGTATATTTTAGTCTCTTGTACCTGAGGCAACAATTGATAGTGCAAGAGATCAAAGCCTTGATACAGAGATGGCAAGCAATTTGTGTATAAATGTGCCCCTTAAAAAGCGATAAGAGCACAAAAGAAGTTTTAAGATACTTTCACCACAATTTAAATAGTAAATAGCTAATTACTCTGATGAGCTGTGTTAAAATTGTACCTAAAGCTAAAGATGCACCAACAGCACAGAAGTTAAAACAATGCTTTATTTTTTTTTCCTACAAGATTTATAAATGAGAAGATACTTTACATTAAAAGCAGCTACAGCTCTTTCTGTTCTCAACAGGAATATTTCATTTAATTCCTTAATTATTTATTCAGATTTTATGCAGTGGACTAGGTTGTAATTTTGTCTGCATAATTTAACTGAGATATTTAAGGAGCTGAGTAAGAAAAAATGTCTTCAATGACCATGAGATGCTCACTAGTAATGCCTGCTCAATTAAAGTCATTATTAACACATTAAAGTTGCTATTGACACACAGAGTGATAATATTCAGTCCAAGACTCAAGCCCTTTCATGGTTTCTGTTATAGTTATAATGCCTAATATATGAGTAGGCTGAGCATGCGATGTCTCTGTGAATTGTTGTGTAAAGAGAAGTCAGTTAAAAGTATAAAAGCAGTAAGATATATTTTACAACCAGCTTACTGGGACTGTAGAACTATAGAAAGTGTTGCACTACAATGCCTTTGGTAATTTAAAAAGCTCCATGGATTACAGTTTGAGTCCTATATATTGCTTGAAGGGTTAAATTATGAGCACAAGTATTTTCTACTTTTATAACAAAGTACTTGGCTTCTTCACTTTTTATTATGCAATAAAATACAGCAAGTCAGAAGTACAAATGTAACACTCACTCTGGCTCTTAGAAATGAACACTATAACCCTCACTCTTGACTTGTTTTTGCACACTGTATCAATAAATTGGCTAAAACAAAAGGGAAAGGTGAACATCTGAACAGCAGACACTTACTTGTTGCTGTGTAGTACTGTGTAGTTGCTGCTGTAGTAGCAGACACATAGGCTGGAAAGGAATGGAGAGAGAAAGGCACCTCTCCATGCAGATGTATATTTAAAAAACAGAAAATGTAGCATCTTGCACTAATTTTGCTCAGTTACAAACAATGCAAGGCAACGGTCTACCAAACTCTCAACCAAGTTCAGTGGAGACTTGTGTCTGAATGAGTTCTGTGAGAATTTTTAATAAGGAGATGCTTTTAAACAAAATGCTATATATTATGTAGCTAAACATTCCTGCATTGTAAGATCAGCCTGGGTGTAAGAGGCGCATGAGGTATGACACTCAGCCTGCAAGTGCAATGCTGTCAGCAAAAGCAAATAGCACTGGCTGCAGCAACAAAGGAGATGACCAGGCAGGGGTGGGCAATTCCAAGCTCTGCCTGTGTATATGTGCAAGGGTGCGTGCACGTGTACACACGTGCATGTGTGTGTTTGCCTGCAGAGCAGTGCGAAGAAAGTATTGCAGCATCTGGAAATACACCCTTCAATTAGAATCCAACTAGCTCTGGCAAGGAAAGCACTGCAGTATGCAACCCAGGAGCTAGAGTACAGCCCAGACCCCAGCAATCTGAGCAGGAGCCCCTGCAGAAGTCTGTGTTCAATCTCCTGCTGCCATTGCACTTTCAGCTCCAGCTCAAACTTTCAACTTGTTGGCAGCAGTTTCCCAAGCATGGGCAGAAAGCTACAACACTGCACCTGCTGCTTCACGCTTGGTTCACACCTCTTCACTTTCTCTGCTTTGGGGGAAATCTAACAAAGACTTTTCTCCCCAGCTGTGGATTACTTTACTTAGATGTAACGACATGGACCTAGAAAACTAATTTTAATATTTTTTTAAATTTACTCTAAATTGAAATGTTCCAGTAATTAGAAATAAATACCAAATGGGTAAAACCCTCTTTACTTTTCTATCTATAAATAGCTGTGCTTTTACTTATTGTGCTGCTATACAATCCCATGCCAGCAATAGATGAGAAAAAAAATAGATGCCATCAATCATGAAACAAACAGAAAGAAAAAACTGGGGTATGCTGCCAGTTGAACCTATGTTTCTCACGGCAGAGTGATGCTGGTAAGGCATCCTGATATTTCCAGGTAGAAAATCCTATAGGAGAGCCAGGCATGACCTTGTACTGCTGCTGCTACAGGACTACTTTCTGGCTCTCACTAAGGAAAAACAAAGCCCTAATGCAAAAGAGAGAATGGGATGGGAACCTTATATAACAGCAGGAGTACCACGATGAGGGGCCAGGATGCTTTCCATAGCCAGAGGGTGTATTCTCACTGTGAGGACGTTTCACATAGCAGCCTGAGCTCAAAGCAATGTGCAGCCTCCAGCTCCGACACAGCAAAAGCAAGCCTGATGCTGAGCAGTGGGTTTGTTCTACCCTGTCATAGCCACATGGAGAGTCTTTACCCCTCCTTTGCTAACAGCTGCTATCCCCAATTCCTCTGACTCAGCACTGCCATGGGAACATAAGTGATGCTGGTGCTGCCTCAGGAGTGAGGGGCACAGGGGCACAAGCCCTGCCACACACACATCGAGACTCTCCCACTCCTGCACAATGATGACTTTTTATTTCACATGGCCTATCTAATTGTTTCCTTTGGAAGCTCTCCATTTCTTGGGGAGAGTTGGAATGTCCTTTGTTCCTCTTGAAGAGGAAAGGAGACCAAATATATTTAATGACAGATATATATATATATAAAGTAAAATCAATCTATTAACATCTCGGTTTCACGGTATAATGAGTCCTTGGCCTTTGCAGTGCCTGCACACTCAGATGCACTTAGAAAATCCCCCAGTAAAACAAAAGTGAATAATAGATGTAGGTCTATAATTTCTTATTGAGTTTTCTAATCAAACTGAAAAGGATTAGACACAAGACCTGGGACTTAAAGGAAAGGGTTGCCTTCACCTGATTCAAGTGTGGATGCATGACAACAACAACAACAACAAAAAGGTAAATATATCCTAGAGCAAAAGACTAAATATGTTGTATTTATTTAGCTGTCCTCACCACAGACCTTCTCTCCACTTGGCACGTTAAAGGAGGACACCGGGGCATGGTGCAGCAGCACACACATAATAACTACTTCACTCCATGTCTCCTAGATTTACAGAATATAAATGAGAGGGAACCATGTCTCCATTTGAATGTTCTTTGTACGTGGGAATGAAAACTTAAAAGATGCTGCCTGTCTCAAAACTTTTCTGTAGTACTATGCCATGTGGTGAATAGTCATGCAAATAATTTGCAAATAAACATAAATGGTCACATAATGTGTTCAATGTTGTCAATGAATCTGATCATCTCCACACTACATGTTTTTGGAGGGCACTTGCTGGTGCCTACGTACTGAATTTTATAGTATTTCCAGAAATCACCCAGTTTTCCCGGAATTATTTTCCCATTGTCCATATTTGATCAATTTCTTTTACCCCTTTCCATGAACTATTGTGACCTAGAAGAAGCAACAATTTTCATCAACCACTTTCCCATTTACATTAATGATGTGCATGATTTCTCCTGGCTAGTTACAGCCCAGGACTGACATTTGTTACACACAGATTCATGCTCTACCAGATTTTAAACCAGCTCATGAAGTACTGTTAGCTTGGTAACCCAGTGAATGTCCTATGGAAATATGTGGAAATGCCAAGCACTACAAGAGCTCCCCACTTTCTTGCATTTAGGGCTTGCCAATCTAGAGAAATGAAATGTAGCAGATCACTCAGAGCTAGGTTTATCATTAATTTTGGTTTATCAAACAAATAATTTCTAGGCTTAACGCAGAATGGCAAAAACACAATAAATTTGCAAAACCAAATCAAACAATCAGAAAATCCTCGTAAGTTTATGATTATTTCTCTTACCTTCTCTAGCATCTTACAAGCTCCTAATACTGGATAATTATTCTCCAAAGTTTGGCAAGCAAGCCTTGGAAATTTCTTAAACTTGTATATTTCTTCTTTCTTACTGTTTAAGAGGATTATCACAGCTATTTCTAGCAGTTTCCCAAGAAAAATTCTCCTTCCATCCTCTGTCTTCCTGTTCATCAATATCTCTTTTTCTGTGCTTGGTCCTGGGAAATCATATGGCCATGCAGAGGCTTACGTAATTTTAAATAATTTCTCCACCCTCAAGGTACCTACTTCACATCTTCTAGCTGTGTAAATCTCTATTAGTAGATTCCTAGCTTTGGTATGTAAAACCTCTTTTTCTCTTTAGCTTGTTTCACAGCCTTAGAGACAGGGTGGCCAAACTCAGAACTATAGAGCAGTTGTTAATCACATATATGCTCAACACTACAGATCACAAAAAATATTGAAAATATCTGTAGTTGATGAAGGTGAGGTACTTGGTTTGGAGTCTTTCCCCCTCCTCTCGCATTTGTTGAAGGGACGTGAACACTTTGTCTATACTACGAGTGTGACCTACTCCCTGCGTCCCTCCTGTGCCTCCAGCTAAACACCCTACAGCCACCCTTGATTGCTCATGGACCCCTCTGTAGCAAACTGCCCATGTCCTTCCACAAAGAAATTTAAGCAGTGCTCATGGAATAGGTATCTTCTTGTTCTGCGCCCTACACAGCCCAAGCCTGGGACTGCTCCTAGTGGGAGGAGAAGAGGGACCATGAGGGCAAGTGTGTCTGCACTGATAGCTGAAGGGCCAGGGGTTGCCCTTGTCCTTGAATGGTCCTTCATGTCTAAAGAAGACAAGGCTGTAATACTTGAAAATCTGCTCTTTCACTGTTAAAAAGACTGAAAGAATTTATTACTTGGAAGACAATTACATTTTATGCAGATTGAACACTAGAACATATTTCTGCTAGGATTTCACCATTGTCTGACATTTCCCAATGTCTGCAGATTTGATGATGTGGTCGAGTTACATTAGCTTTGAAATTATTGACCTGTTCATTACACAGGTAGCAATTTACATCCTCTGTTAATTCACAGAGGCCAAGCTTTCTCTCACTCTCAATTTCTCAATAATATGGAATCAAGCCAAATATAACTTTGCCTTCTGATCCTGATCTCACGTCTTACTAGTTCTAGAAAGAGTTATGCCTGAAACTCTCATGCATTTATTTTTCAGGCTAATATCTCATTTTTCTTTAATAATTTTTCTGTCAAGGAGCCTATTCATGCTTTTGGACACTGCACATTAGTGCATCGATATTATATATTTGATGATAATGTTAACTCTTTCTGAGCACCTCAACAGCTGATCTGTTTCTGCATGTATATCTACAGGTCTCATTGCATGAGATGCAATGTGGGTAACTCCAAAATTACAATAATCATGTCATAATAAATATCTGAAGAATCTTGTGCACATGGCCACTATCAAAGGGAGTCTCTCACTCCTTTCATTAAAGTTGTATAAAATTTAAAGTAACCTTTGTTTTTTTGGGTAGCAAATCTGTATTTTTTTTAATTATTCTTTCACATATAGATATTCTTACAACCTAACTAAAAATAAAAACAAAAATCCATAATGCAAGCTGTAGTACCCTATTTAGTAATAACAATAAGGATTTCTAATATGGTAATATGCAATGCCTAGATTTGGAGTAGATTCCATTGGAGTGGACGTGCTTACCTCCTTTGTTATAGCCTTCTGCTATTTCTTGCCAGAGTGCCCTAACGAATTTTTGTGTGTCCTTCGCAGTCTTAATAATTTTACTTTAAATATCTATGCTGTTCCTGCAGAAATGATGAAGTGCCATATAAGGCCACTTTAGATCCCACACTATTCTGTAACACCAGATCCAGAACCCATAATTCTTTAATTAATTTTAATATTTACATGTTACTGCAAGACATCTCCCCGAATGTTAAAGCAATAGTAAGAGCAAAGCTCTGCTCAGTGGCAGCCAAATAGATCAGATGTTGAGGTCAGGTATTGCAAGCACTTTCCAATTAGGGAGACAGAACCTGCCCAGGTGACAGGAAGGGTCAATGGAAATTAAATCGTCAGCTCCTCTACCCTGTCATGACCAACCAATGGCTATAAATCATCAGTTAACTAGATGACCTGAAGAGTTACTTTAAGAAGAGATTGAAATATTTTTTTTTCATACTATTGCTCTTGCTACCTATAAATTTGGTATTTGAAGTATACCTGTTCTTCCAGCATATTCAAGCATTAGTTGTCCTTTTAATTATATTTCACCCAAAGGAGAGAAGTAAAATCTCTCATCACCGAGCCTGAGGCTGCAGATACTAAGAGTCAGAAGAGTGCAGCTCATACTATAACACCTTCAGTTACTGCATCTAATAACTATTATTACTCCAGCACCAAATAGGGGATATGAAAATGAGATTTAAAAGCAACATTTAAAATTTAAGAACACTAATTAACCCCGAAGATTTGCAAAGTGGATTTCCATATTATTATGGCACTCTGAGTTATCAGTAGGCCCAGCAATTGGAATACTTATGTAATTGTCTGGGAA
>WEIS01104504.1:0-10055 GCA_013389965.1 Todus mexicanus | reverse complement strand
AAATTCTAAACTCCTACTGAATGGAAAGACTGACACTTTCAACGGAGCAGTAAGGGACAAACCCAAAAAATGCAAATGCAAAGTGAGACACAACTATTCAGGGAGTAAAACAAAAATAGATGTTTCATATGCTACAAGTAAGAGAGGAAAATGTAGGCCTATTACTCAATGTGGGAAGAAAACTCCTAACAGATGGCACAGAAAAGACTGAAGTGTCTGATGCCTTTTTTGCTTCAGTTTTGATAAAATGTTGCAAGCAGATGCCTGGCAAAAATATTAACAAGGAGGTAGAAACAGTAGACTTAATGTATCTAGAACAAATTTGGGGAGACAAAGTTATCAGTCCCTTAGGACACTTACCTTGTATTACCCTATGAATTGGAAAAAAGCAACCTCTGAACTATTTATAACTGTATTTGAAAATTCAGGGAGGACAGACTAGGTGCCAGGAGAGTGGAGAAGGGCAAAGATAGTATCTATATTTGAAAAACAAAGAACAAGGAAATTATAATAGAGGTCATTCAGCCAAATTTCAGTGTCCAAAGAACATCATACCAAATTATTGAACTATCAGTTTTCAAGCAACAAGAGATAAGAAATAGCCATTACGTATTTGTCAAGAATAACTCATGTAAAGCCAATCTAATCCTTTCTGTGATAGGGTAACTGACTTAATGTATAGGCAGACATAGATGTGAGATATAAATCGACGTTGCAATATATTTTGATTTTAATAAGTCTTTTCACATATTCCATACTCAATAGCAAGTCAGGGAAATGCTTAATGTATTATTATCAATCATATGCTGTCAAATTGGAAGGACACATAAATCAGTGTCCTGCTCTGATACTGTCACAAAGAAGGGATTAAATAATAACAGTCCTATATGCAAGATATAGAAGGTAATTACTGAGCTTTATTTGATGGTGGTATGACCTCAGCTGAAGTACCTCATCCAGGCTGGGAGACAGCACTTCATAATGGCATAAATAAAGGAGGGGAATTCAGAGAAGTGTGACAAAATTATACAAGATTTCAAACCAAAATGAAGTTCAACTTTTTTACTTTGTCATGAAAAGGAAACTGATAGAGGGATGTGGAACATGAGAAAATTCAGTAAGTTAAACTCAAAATTGCTATATAAAGGTGGTTATTCAATCCCACTGAAAGCAGGATTACATGCAGTTCAATTGATTTGCTGTAAGGGATATTTAGAACTCAGAAACTCCTTCAAATTGCAATGATACTCCACACTGGAACAGGTTACCTTGGAAAGCTGAGAAACCCTCTCACAATTGGTATTTACGTTGAGCAAGCAAAAATACATCAGGGTACCTGATTCAGTCTTAAAGCGGGCAGACAGACAGCATCAGCTTTGAGGTCCTCGCCTGATCTAAATTTCTGAGATGCTCTGCAGAATCACTTCATAGATTTTGAAGTGTCTGTGCAGTAATCAGAGAAGTGTCCAGCAGAGGGAGCAGGGCAATTACATATATTTGAAATTAACAATAACTAAAAGAGTCGTCCTTTATAGGGAGCCCTGTGTCATAATTCTTACAACCTAAAACATATTAATACATGAAACTTAAGAGTTTCTACGAAGGAATAAAATAGTCTCTTTTATGTGACACTTCAGCACACCTGCAGTTAACCACAGATTATAAATCAAATTTAGCCTGTGTGTAATAACTACAATTTTCTGTATATTGAACTTAGCCTGAAACCTTCAGTTTCATATGTATGGGCACCGTAGCCCCTAATTTTGACTGATATAAACACATCTTCAATATAAAGCCTAATTCAGTCACAGAGACAATAAACTTTTGTATAATTCCAGATACTTCTCTCTTCAGGCTTGCATTTTTTCTTAAGATTTCTGTTACTCTAAAATCGGTAACATTTCATCTGTAATATCTGTGGCGCAAAAGTACCTTCTGCTGATCAAAAAGTATATCCTAACTTTGCTATTCTGCTATAAATATGTAAAGATCAACTTAATAGAGTTCTCACATCAAAATCTTCCTTCTGCCCCTTGATACAATTTCTACTCACCCTAGCCTGCATAGTTCAACAGCAGTTAGTTCATCACTCGCACAGACCATTACAGCTGAACAGGCATTTCTTCTGACTTCTCCATTCTTAGAATGCAGCAATTTAACAAGTGGTCCCAGTCCATCAGCATTTCTTAACTATTAAAAAATGAAGACATTGCTACTTACATATTTCATCTATCCCAGCAAAAACAGCCCATGAAATTCACCTTCTGAAACATTCGGGTTTTGTAGGCGAGCTATGCTGGGCTGGTAGAAAGGCCATTTATGGGGATTCTGTGCTTCTGTGAATTCTGCACAGGCTGGAGCTGAAATGAGCTTCAGAGTGGTTCAAGGCATGCATCCCTTCTGGCTCTGCCTTCCTTTTTAGTTATCAGCTTGCGGTGTGCCAACTGAAGGGACTGTGCAACCCAAGACTGCCACGGAGAGTTACACAGCTTTTTCTGTCTCCTGTTGCCTCCTAGCAACTAATTTACATCACAATATATCTGAATTTGTATAGTATTGTACGTATGACAATCTTATTAACATCCTATTCTGTTATGTGCTACAGTATCATTCCTATCCATGCTGGAGGAAATACTGCTTATTTGGATTTTTGAAGGGAAAAGACATTTTAAGGACACAGAAAGAGATAGATCAATTATCTATGCCCCTTATTCATGTCGTAATTAACAGCCTTGACCCCTGAGAAAGCCCCAGCTTATGATCTATGAATGCATGTAGCATCATCCCTATTTAGGAAAATAGTATGACCATTGATAAATAGCAAAAAGTTCAGCCTGCTGGATGCTTGATCAAGGGATTAATTATATTTTGAGTTTTGTCTGAGTTACATTTACTCCATGACATCTGGTGTCTTATTAATCAAGGGCAGATATTGCTATTCAGGCCTTGGAAGTGCACAACACAATACAGAACACTGATGGAGAATAAAGAGGACAGAACTTCTCATCTTCAAAGTTCAGCTGACGGTTGCAGCTGAAAGAAACCTTAGTGTTTAATGCCCATAAATATAGGGTTTAAGATACAGCCCTGGTTAAAGCTCCCTGAAGCCAGTGGAAAGCTGTGCAAGCAAATACAGCAGTAAAATTATTATTAATAATAAAATAATTAAAAACCCCTTTCCAAGTTCTCAGGACAAACAGTTAAATTCAGCTGAACAAGCCTATGATGAAAGTGAAAAAAGAGTCACTATCTAGAAAGCCCAGGACTTTCAGGACAGACACAAAACACAAAGAGCCTCGGTAAGTATAACACCAACCTCAGAATCCATACATGTTATAAATAACCACAACCTTGATGAGCAGTTTTACCTCAGTTCTTGCATCAGCGTCACAACCAAAGACAGTCACAGCAAACGCCGCTTTGCTTTGCACTTGGCTGTTGGTGGAGCGCAGCGGTTCTGCAAGAGCGCTCATAATACCGCTGCTCTGGATATTTACGCGGAACGACTCTTGCATGGCGAGATTTGTTAGCACCGTAGCAGCATTAGCAATGGCTCCATCTCTCTGCGCATTCAAGGTATTTATTAATGGCTCAATTCCTGCAGCCTCAGCAACAGCACTAGCAAAATAGAGAAAAAAAAAATCTTTGCTATTTTAGGACCATTTGTTCTTAGTGTGCTGTATTTACCAACAAAATTAGTATTATGTTTCAAGATTTCATAAATATGTGTGTGTGTGTAAAAAAATATGTTGTTTATATGTGACTTGTGTGAAGTTCAAGAGGCACAACCTAAGCAAACCAAGTCACAATCTTCTGGATTGTTTAACACGGATTAACATGGACATTGATTCTTCCTGAGGTTTTGAACAAGTGAATTAAATATTGCATCTTTTAAAAGATGCGGAATTTCTGCAGACTGTTATCATCTCTCCTCATAATCATTCTAGCACTACTTCTAATGAGGATTATGGCGCATGGAATACCACGGTGTTGTTCTTTGCGCAGTCTCTGTAAATTTCTGTGATCAGATACCTAGGTCATATAAACATAGTACACCACATTTATGCTGTTCTCAGAATAGTTGTGTACATGGTGCAGTTCAGTACAATGTAGGAATGATTGAGCTGGCTTTATACAAGCTGATTTAGCAGAAGCACAACACACGTTATCAGTACAGAGTTCAGGGCTGGCTATGACTGTGGTTCAACATCAACTAGTCTACTAGCAGCAGATCCAGTTTAAGTATTTCCTCTGCTCCCAGATGATATGGCAGCCATGGCTGAAGGGTGCTGCTCCTCAGCAGTGCTGGGACAGATGTCGGTGTGGCCAAGTTCTAAGCTAAATGTACAAAACAACCTGTTTGCAAATAAAGTTGAGGAGATTGTTGGGATTTTTCAAAGTATCGCTTCATAGATTTAGGTTAGAGAGCAGCCAAGAAAAAATAGCAACAGTTGAAGAAACACTACTCAGGAAATAGCAGCTTCAGGCAGGAGACACCAGAAGGTGCAGGCAGTTGCACTATTAGAGGACACATTTGCAAATTTCTTAAATCCGATGTGCTTTAAAACTAATAGTCCTGTGGGCCTGCATCTCAGTCACAGCAGAAGGAACTGGCCTATGAGCATTTCATCTTGTCAATTCTATGCTGCTTCTAGCACTCACCAAGAGAGTGCCTTTTAGAAGAAAACAGAAAAGTCAACTTCATATTTAACATCTGAGTTAAACAATATATTTGAGAGAAGCTGGTGACATGGTTTATGATAGCGAATCTTGATTACAACTGGTACAGGCCCTGAAGAGAGAACCTGGCCTGGCTGAGGGGAAACTACCATCCTCTGACAAATCTGAAAAGGCACACATTTCTGGGTTACCACCTCATTAGGGATTCTCCGGGTTTTTTTGCCACAGGCAAAAGAGATTATTGATAGAAATGTAGTTTATATTCTTCAAATGCTCTAAGATCTTCCATAAGTTAAGATTTTTTTTTACCTTCTTGCCAAAACCTGGCTTTCTACTAAACAACAGGAACTTATTTCTTTGTCTATATAATCTTATATTCGTTTCAGTGGTATTTTTTCCAATGTCATTATAAACCAGCATACTATAAAAATTGAATTATCTCCCTTCCAAGTTTTCAGATAAAATTTGATCAAATGATTTGAGGCATATGTCCAATTTTCTGTTGGCTCTTAGCAATTTTACATTGCTTGTTAAGCAATATTGTTACCAACAGAAATCCATGGATGACAATCTGAATTTTCCTTGCAACTGCTTTTTATACTCTCTTGTAGTACATTCACCCACATCAAACCCAACAAACTCTCTGGCCTCTATACAACCAAATCTAAGCATTTCAACAACAGAAGACTGTACATTTTGTATAAGCTTTCCTAAATTTCTATCAGCACATTAATAAGAGAAATCTGTATGTGAAAATCTTACTTTTACTGTAACAGCATTTTACCAAAACCTAACTAACATTTTGTTAACTTTCACAGTTACAGAATAAACACAACCATAGAAGTACTGCATATACAAGAAACAGTTACGCTCTATGAAACACCATAAAGGCATTGCTAAAAACAAAACCCCCTCAGGAATGCTGATAGTCATGCTCTTACGCAGGCAGGATAGAAAGCAGAATACGTGCCAACCTGTGCTATATAATCCCATTACATGGGAAACACAACATATCATACTGCAAACTCATCTCTGTGTGCACAAAGTATCTCCAAACCAGATTTTCAAAGAGGAGGATGCAGATACTCCTGAACACACCCGGAATGAATAAGCAGAGGCTAACACAGTCTGTCTGTCTAATCTCTGCCTCAGCTACAAGGCAATACCAGCTCATGGGTAGTGCTGGAGCACAGGTAAAGGGCAGGCTGGCAGGCAGGCAGTAGTTCTCAGTTTGGAAAAACAGAGAAAGGGCAGCAATCCAGGGACTGAAGGTGAGTAGCATCATTAGCTTAGGTGTAGCATAAAGGTATAGAGCTAGTTCGATATTGGCTAATTAATCTTCTTGGAGCACTAGTAATTTTAATGCAAGCACTTCAATCTGTTCAGAAATGAATCCTATGTTTTCCAATGTCCTGTGCTGCACGCCTCAGATTGTCTTCAATTAGTTGGATTTCCCCTTCTCGAGGTGTCCTTCCTCCCCTTCCCTTCTTAATCAGATAAAGAAGAGCTGAAAATGTTTTGGTTGTTTGGTTGCTTTGTTGTTGGTTTTTTGGTGGTTTGGCTTTGTTTGTTTAGTTTGAGGTTTCTTCTATATAGGTAAGGCCACTGTATATCTAGGTTCTCTAGTTAATATTGTCTTCTCTTCCCCATGAAAATTTTATCCAGATTTCCAGCTTCAGGAGTGCTGTAGCTCTGTCCAGGCTGCAGTATAAGAAGAAAGTCTGGACATGTTGATTGCACATGCAAGGCTCAGCTATGCACCATATGTTTCACAGGTTTACCAGAAAATATCACATTCATAGCACATGTAACACATCACGTACCTGCTCACAAAATGTGGGAGACTCACCATACATGCACACAGCCATGCACAGTAAGGCATGTCCATAAGCTATCAGATTTACAGCATTACACAGTATATACACACATACTTTACCCAGGAAAAAACAAAAAAAACCCAAAACAAAAAACAATGAACAAACCAAAATCTAACACTTTTCCCCTGTACAATGGATACACAGAAATTCCAGGATTTATGGGACAGATCCATTACTCATGAAACGCATCACTGCACCTCACAGGTGTAGTATATCCAATACTTCTGCAGTAAGTATAGAAATTACTGCTCCTGTGCTACACCTGGTAACATATGAATTCTTCTACAAGAAATCCTAATAAACATATAGTCCCTAACAGACTAATTCCAGGATGATACATGGAACTGAATGATGTAGCCAATCACATTGTGAGCATATTTACTATAATTTCCATAAAGCCAGCAAGTACACAAGTACTTAACAAAAGAGCAAGGTGACAGCTCCTCGTGTGTTCAGAGTTGACCTCAGCGAGGTACAGAGCACAGCCAATTTTCTCAAGTGCCACTCAACTTCAGAAAGGTTGAGAACCACTGATTTAGAAGATCATACATATTTATTTCAATCCTGCATTCCACTTCTACACAGATTCATTTTGAATCACAGTTTCATGAGTATAGTTTAATCAAATAGCACAATGGATCACAAGGCTAAAAGAATTCACGTTGGAAGTGACAGCAGCAGGTAATGAGAGTTGAAGGTAACCAATACCTTTGAGAATAAGATTTTAAGAGGGTGTGAACACCTGGGGGCAACGCTGTGTCCTGGTAACAGAGATGCATACAGAAGAGGCTATAAGGGAAGAAGGAAGAACGGGGAATCTGTAGGGCAACTCACTCCTACCCCATAGCCCTCTGGAGAACACAAAAATAGCGCTGTCACCCCGGGCCATGAGCCCCAGCTGCTGAAGAGGCAGCAGTGCCTGACCTCAGAAGGGAGCTGAAAGAATGAATACGCTTAAGTTTTTAAGGTGCTGAAATACTACAACAGTAAGATCTAAGTATGGAGGTCCTTGTTCCCTTCCATCTTGGGCAGAGAACACACTGTGTAGTTCTTTTATTACAAGGAACAAAAAGTCATAAAGAGGAAGCTTTTACGAGCACTGTCTTTGCCTAATGTAGGTCAGCACTACCCTCTTTCCCTGCCTCCAGAACAGATTCTGCTTCAGACACATCCTTCTGAGCTGGTGCACTTTATCAGTACTCCCACTACCGGATTACATCCTCAAGGAAGAAGGAAGCCTGGGTTCGGCTGGAAAAAAGTATACACTTTTTCATATGGGAAAGGAGTAAATTACATAAAGATACATCTTTCTTCCTCCATGTTGTGTAAAGATTCAAAATACATCAAATTTCCTAATCATGGAGAGAAAATATTAGGAAAAAGGAAAGAAGACAATGACAAAAGGGAAAGAAGAGGATGCTGCATTTGCAATATCACCTTTTTTAAAAAAATAAATGGAAGCTGATTATCTGAATTAAAACAAACAAATAAGATAAAGCAGACAAGATTAGTATAGAAATTACAGAACTCAAATTGAAGTTAAAATAATTCAAATGACACTTTATACACACACAGTTATGATCACTAAAGTGCCTAACCTAAGAAAGTTGGGGATTTACCTTAATCAGGGTATACACAGTTCAGGTACCCTAATGACCTTAACCATGTCCTGTAGTGAAACAGTAAAATCAGGATTACAGCTGAATTCAAATTATTGTAGTCAGGAATAGCTAAAATATTTTTCTCAAGTGTCATAGAAATGGCAAACAGTAAAAGGTCGGATAATAAATGCTTAATTTAAATTATTAATTTTAAATATACACTGTAATAAGTTATTAAGACTTTTTATTGAAAATTCTCTAGAAGTTCACTAAAGACTCAGCAAGCGATGAGAGTTTGAGAAAAATAAATGTTTTCTTTACTGCAAAAATAAATTAGAAGTTGACAACAAAACCATTACCAAAATTTTCACAATACAAACTTATTTTACACAGTTGCTTTGGAGATGCATGTGAATTTCACTGAACCGAGTGTTTCGTTGCTTTAGTTGTCTGGGGTGCAACAGCACAGCTCAAACATTGGTAGAGTGTTTTGAAAACAATCACCAATAAAATCTGGACCAAAACTATGGCTGTATGCTCTCCGGGGCAAGAACCACCTCTTTGTTGGCATCACATCAAGCCTAACAGCTCTGGTCCCCGACCAAGCCTCCTAGCCATGATAAGAAAGATAACAGATTATTTACTTAGTGCCTAGGGAACGGTCCAGTCAGCTTGTCCTCCTGAGGAGACAGCCTAGCTTAACAGAGAAAGCAAATATCAGCGTGCAAAGAAATCCCTGAGACTGCCTTCAAATCCTTAATCTAAGCAACCTCCAATGGAGAGGAGGTAGAGGGGGAGAACAGTGGTGCAGCTTCATACCACTGTTTACCCTGGATTGTGCTTAATTTAGACTAGTGATATTAACACTTAACATGAATGGTAAAGTATATTTGGGTTTGTTTTTTTTACCACAAATGAACAAAAATTGATTTGTATTAATTGTTATTTTTATTCACTTCTATGCTGTTGACATCTCCCCTTCTGATTGAGGATTTCTGCTCAGGAAAAATTCAAATGTTTCCTCCTCACAAAGGCCATTGGACTCCTTATGGACTTCATTTTCCAAATGTATTTGCAACTGCATGTTTAATTTCTGTGCAAAATTACTGTGATTGTGTGTGAGGTGCTTAGCTAGCCATTTATGCCTGTGCATATCTCATTTTCACACATAATTGCATGTAAATTATGCATAAGAATTATGCATCTAATTACACACACATTTTTAAAAAATCAACTCTATCTGCGTTAAATCGCATGACTTCTTTTTCACACAAGACATTTTTGATCCAGCTCCATTACATAATCTCTGACGGAGAAAGAATATCACAACCAGAAGTTTGAAAACCCTCAAGAAATAGCTTCCTTTTTATCCTTGAAGTGTATTAGTATTCTTCATTTGCTGTGTTATGCCATCAGAATAATCACATCCAATAAAGGTCTTCTGCATTAACAAAAAAATTAACTTCACAATTTAACTATTTTCAAAAGCAATTGGCAGTCGTACATAGTACATTTACTTAAAGACTAATATTACTTTCATTTTCTTCACTATACAAGGGAAATTAATTCCAGTACATTTACTTTGAGGAAGGGAATCTAGCACGAGAGGCTCTGATCTACAATTTGGGCCCCCTTTGTGCTGGAATAAAAATATTTATGATGTCAACAAACCATATCAATTTTTCATTTCACGAATTCCCTATTTGTTAATGACAAGTATTTTGTTAAAACATCAGCAAAATCAAAACTCAATAAACCTCATGGTCTGGAAGCAATAAAACCTTAAAATGTCTGGGTTGGCAGAGACTGTTAATACCTGACTCTCATTTAGCAACACACAGAGATCTTCTGCGGCCTGTCATTGAACTCATCTGAAAAACTTACATATATCTCAATT
>WEIS01104373.1:0-11733 GCA_013389965.1 Todus mexicanus | reverse complement strand
CCTGTCACAGTATCATTTCCTTCCAACTTCACTACACGTTTGGATATAACAGCCACAAACCCCAGTCTCTCCCAAACCTCTTAATGGCTCACCTACACCCGCAGCTGGTCTGGAGGCAACGTCCCCACACCTTGGTCCCTGTGCCCATCCCAGAGGCTGGGCACACCCTGTCCCTGTCTCCCAGCTTCCCGCCAAGCCGGGACAGCTTCAGGGCACATCTGGCTCCATGGGATGTGACACCCCAGGTCAGAGGTGCCTGAACCTTCTGAGATGCTGCTCCTTGGGACCAAGCCTCACTGGCCAGAGCAGCAGTGCCAGTGCAGCCAGCCAGCCAGGTTGCATCCCCACCAAGGTCACCTGTGTGACTTCGGTGGTGCTGTGAACGATCCTGACCGGTACAGCAAACCCTGAGCAGTTCTCTACATGCAGCTGACTGCTCTGGGGAGGCTGCAGGGGTGACCAGGCAACCTCCTATGTTCATCACCTCTATCTCCAGGTGTCGCACCAGGTCTAACCAGTGACGGCCTCTCTCAGCTCTACTTTTCATTTTTACAGGCTCTAAAATGCAATTTTAGGAGAGGGAAAGCAAGAAAGCCCCTTCACCAAAGCTGTCTCTAGAGAAGCAGGACGCAGCCCTGTGTGTCAGCAGGTGCTGGTGTGGCAACCCTGCTCTCTGGGCACCCCTCCACCAAGCTCGGTGGAGCCTCTTCCTTGGCAGGAGAGGAGCACAAGCCATCACAACGGCATCCGTGCAAGCACTCTGGTGTCAGCGGGAATACAGTTGGCTCGTAGCTTAAAAAGACCAAGCAGATGGTAGGAATCGCCTTAAAAGCCCTCGCAGAAAAAAAAAAAAAAAGCCCTGTAAACACACAGCATTGCTCGAGGCAGAGCACCCATGGGGGCCAGGGCTGTATGGAGGCATACGAAGGCAAAACCAGCCACCTCCGTGTGCTCCTGCAAACAGTGGGAGCCCAACACTGAACTACTCCCTTCTCCTCATCCCTCTCCCTAGACACCAGCACCCCTCTTGTCACAGCTTCAGGCGGCGACTTGTGGCCAAGTGCTGAAGGGTGACCTGCATGAAGCATTTGCCAATGGCCCCCCATGTCCCACCCGTGGTCACTCCACCTTCCGGACAAGGGTGAACCCTCCCTTTGCAGCACATGTTTCTCTTAACACAAATTAATCCCCTATCGATTCCCAGCTTATGTGGAGCTGAGCTGCTTATCCTTGCCTGGTGCAGCCACAGATGCTCACGCACCTCCTTGGCCTGCGCGAGTGCCCAAAGGCATCAGGTCCTTTTCTCCGCATTAAAATAATAATCATAAAAAGGAGGAATGCTCATCAGTGTAGAGAAACCGTGCAAGAAATAATGTGCCCAGGGCAGGTGCCTCCTCTGGAAGCTTTAGTCCCCCAACAAGACACTTTCCTGGAGCCCCTCCTGTGTCTGGGCTCCCGGGGAAGGTGCTGGCATCAGTCCTATGCTGTGGTTCAGCTGCACACCCAAGGGGCTGGCACCATGTTCACAGTCCAGACCACCGAAGCAGAGGTCTGGAGCAAGAAGCCCTGGGAGCTGCTGGCAACTCAGCCCTGGGGACCGAGCACGGCTTCTACCCACCGACACCTACCCATGTTCTGGCTGCGAAGTCATTTGTCATCTCAAAAAGAAATGTTCCAGTGAGTGTTCCCACCACTGGAGCCGATCTGGAGGGTGATTCGGCAAAGGATGTCGGAGAGCAGCCAGCGCTGCCGTCCCTGCCCTGCCTGTCACAGCCCAGCAGCATCAAGGACGATGTCGGAGTCTTGTCATGCGTTTCACTGGCCAGAAGCAGTGGAGAGAAAGCATTGCTATGGGAACGGGACATCGGAGCTGACAGAAGGTGGCCTTTGCAGGCTCCCAGGAGGACAGGGACATGGTGCTGCCTCCCATTTTAGGAGGCCACAGTTCGAGTTGTGCTGGGAAAACATGCTTTGAAGGGAACTGAGATCTGGCCTCAGGTGACAGCCAGTCTCACAGGCACAGCTGGGGCAGGGGACACATGCCAGACACTGGCAGCGCCTGGAGCAAGGCGCCCTGTCCGCTCAGACCCATCGCCACGTCCATCCACTGATGCTGGGTACCCATGCTGCCTCTGTCTCTCTCTCAGAACTCAAAAGCACTTCACCTGGCCATGGGGAAATGGGGCAAACTGCAAGGAAGGATTAAAAAAAGAGCTCATTGAATGGGAACAGTGAAAGATGGAGCTGAGCAGAGCCCAAACAATAGGGCTGGGAAAGACAGAAGCAGGAACCAGCAGAAGTTAACATAAGATGGTGTCCTGTCTTTGCCAGAATGGAAGCTCTTCACGTCAGAGAGCTCAGGCTGCCCTACAGAGAGGGGAGAAGCGAGGAGCTGAGGAGGTGACTTCCGTCCTCTTTCCACCAAAAAGCCAAGTTTTAAATGAAAGCAGACTACAAAACCACTAGGAACTTGGAGGGCAGCTGGTTATGGTGGTGTGCTCACACACCAAACTGCCCCATGTGGCTCTGGGTCCAACCATGCAATCTGTACTTATGTAAATCCCTTCTAGATCGTGACATCCTCCAGAAGTCTTAGCTCAGTACTTAAGCATGTAGCCCAGACTTAGCAACGAAGTTTCTTGAGCCCCAAGGAAAATGGGCAACAGGAAAAGGTAGCTGAGTTCAGCCTCTTGCTGTTTTGGGGCCCAAAGACCTGAGCTCCGCTTGGGCTTTTTGCGATCTTTGTCAAGTCATTTAATCTGCATCTGTCCCAGCTGCCTTCAAACAACTCCCTACTTGCAAAGTGTGCTGCAAGGCGCACCAGGCAGAGAACGAGCCAAGATGAGAAGAGGAGCACCAGAAAGGCTTTTTATTATAGAAGTTGACCCTAAAGTTAGAAAAAACAACAAACAAGCCAAATCTGCAGTGTGTCCGTGTCAACTAGCACACGTCACTTAATGTTTCCCTCTCCATAAAGCTTAGAAAAACACAGTATCATTTCAAAAGTACCTCAAAAGGCTACCTTGGCTTTTCCTTGCCTTATTCTGCCCTCTTTCCTTTTAAAGGTGAAATCTCTGCTTTTTTGGAAAACAAAAACATCTGATAAAACACACTCCCCTAGACGGGTACAAAAATACCGCAGATAAAACAGATCTACACAGTAACAGGCTCCTGTGATGAAGGGCTGATGTCAGAGACCTGAAAGATGCTCTGTCCGGCTCCACCGGTGAGACCCTAATCATAGCAGAAGGCTTCTGGCTTGGGTTGAGACAATGCAATTGCTTTTTAATTTGCAAACTGTGCATATTTTCCTGATGATGTTTACGCCGAGCTACAGATCGGTGCTCTGCCATTGACCAGATAATTGCCGAAGAGTTACCTCCTGTCTAGGGTACTTTAACCTCGCTGTTCGTATTCAGCAGCACAATGGTTTGAAGTCCAGCTCAGAAGCACTTGAGGGTAATAAACTGGGAGAGGGGAGGGGGGTATACGCTATACTGTTATGATTCTGCAAAGGTTTCTGTTTTCTTTCTTGTTATCCTAATAACCCTTTTATAGAGCATGTTGTTGGCAAAGCCCTCTGCTGAGGCAGCCGGTTCTGTGTAGGCACAAGACAATTTGCAAAAGCAATAAACTGACATTCAGCTGAAAAAGCCTGCGAGAAAGATGAGCCATCAGCAAATCCCCCTACACATGCATGGCCTTAAAGACACACCGGGTTTATATTGCAGTGAAAAAACCCCAGAAACCAAACTCAGACCAAACAGGCCGTGCACCACCGTGCCCCAGCCGCACCGGCACGCTGCAGGGGCACACGTTGGCTCTGCTCTTAGGTGGCTGGAGGCACGGTGGCGCAGGAGGTGCCCTGGAGTCACCGAACCCAGGCACCCGCTTGGCGACAACCCCTTTGGGAACTGCTAATGAACGTGCCTGAAGACAGGTCAGACGATTGCCTCTGTGTCGGCTGGTAGGGAGATTTTCCAGAATCAGCTTCATTTGGTCGTTAGGAACCTTCAGGTTTGCAGCCCAGAGCTATCCACTGGAAATTTCTCATTTATTCCAGGGCTGATGCTGTACGAGAGCTTGCATAACCTTTCTTCCTCTGCACATTTACCCCCCTGCTGTACTTGCAAGACCTGCATTTCCCTCCAGCCTTTGGGCTCTGACTCATGCTTACAGGCAGACACCACTGATGAAGCGGGGACAGGTAACCCCGTCAGCCCTCACCTCAACCCTCCCTGGAAGCTGCCACCCCATCGCAGGGATGGCTGAAGAGGACAAGTAACTGCTCCCAGGCTCCTGGATCTCCCAGGGCAGCACACTACACACTGCTGCTGATCACAGGTTTACACTGTAAACCACAGCTTACCAGAGCCCCATGGGATGGCATTTTGACCCTCCACCTTGCCGTGTGGGGCTCCCCTAGATCCCACGTGCTTTTTCCATGAGCACAGTGTATCAGTAGTTCATGGTCATTCTACAACCAACAATCACAGCTCAGACATCCTAGCTGGTCGATCCCCCCTTTGCAGAAGAAGCTCGTGCTCACCCGTGCAGCATGTTACCCTTTGCACTCTGTCATACTTCCATTCCAGTCTTTTCATGTTTGCCCAGTTCTCAAGGTCGTGTGGCTCCTTGGTGACAGCCTGACCCCTTTCCACCTGCATAACACACGTGGCATCCCAATAGATTTGACTAGCACATCGCCTTTTGTGTCCAGGCCATTAATCAAAAATAAGATTAATTTGGAGACTGGAAAACTGCAGTGGTAACGTGCTTCAACCCTAATAATCACACGCATCCTGTTCCTTTCTGCGAGGACCTCATTGGTTTCAGAGTAGGCAAGCACCAAATTTAGCTTTGAAGGGTCTCTGGCTAGCCAAGGACACAGGCTCCAAAGAGTAAGTCATCAGCTGGGGTGTAAAGAAGAGCAAAATTTATTGCACTCAGAGCTAGGCTGGCTGAGGAAATCAAGCCTGAGAAAATAGAGACATATTACCAGGGCAATGCCTACCGCCGAGTCTTAAGCCTATACTTTTGCAGCCGGCTAATCCTGCTAACATTAAAACAGGAGCTGAGGGTTTTTAATGGCAGAGCTATTTATGGAGAGCTCATCTAACTTTTCATCATCTCCCTAAGATCCTGGAGGAAAGAGCTTCACAACTCAGAGGCCTGCTGGACATGAAAGGCAAACAGATGTCAATGTGAGTGAGAAGAAGATGTGTGGAGGATCTGGTGGGATATCTGACGGCCCCACTTGCTTGGAGGGAGCAGGCTGGGTACGCAGCATAGAGCAATGCCACTCTTCCTTAGGTGATACCATTTACAACCCGTACAGCTCAAACAGCTCATTGTGCTGCCACCTTCCCTCTCCAGTCCTCTGTCAAGCCTCATCCCACCTAATATCACCAGGGATACCTTATGCTGCACCCATCACGCTTCTCCCAGGAATTTTTTCTGCTAATCACAGACCTTTGGGGCATCCAGCCAAGTCAGGCAATGAGCACAGGGCCACCCTTCAGCTGGAAATCCTCACTGGTTTTGCAGCACAGCACCCACCTCTGCTGCTGGGACAGGCACTGGTGGCCCAGTTGCACCCATGCCTGGAGGTTGCAGTAGACTGGTCGTTAATCAGGAAGAGAACAGAGGCGGAGGATCTTGAGAGCAGGTGGAGCGAGGGGGAGAGCAGCTTGCTGCTCACTGGAGTCCTGGCAGCCCTGCTCGGCACTTTGTCAACACTCCCTCTGCTTAATCTTCTTTTCAGAAGAGCATCTTGTTTAAATGGGATGATTCTTATTAACACCATTAACTCCTCCAGTGAGAGCTGACCTGAACTGACCTCCTGTTACCCTGCTCTCTGCATCCCCCTTCTGCCAGGTTCACACTCCCCTTCATCCCACGCTGCTCCGTCCTTCTCATACTGCATCACCACTGGCTCAAAGCTGCCCAAGTCTTTACCTTACTCAGCTCCATCCCCTCCCTCCACAGGGACCTGTAGTGACCTGCTACCCATTTAAACCCCTTTTCGGGCTTCCCACTTCTTCCTCTCACTTTCCTCCTGCCCAACACCTTCCCAGGGTGCCACCCTGCCAGGCCGGAGGAAGGTCCCACTCCACGGAGGATGAGAGGCAGAGAAAGATGCAAGACGCGGGTGCCTCTGGTATGGTCAGGAGGATGCAGCTCAGATGTCTCATTTCTCTCCAGCATACTTTAGCCTGCTGACTGTAAATGCCCCAGTAGACTCCAGCTCCCCAGCCTGCTGCCTTCCCATCCACTCCTAAAATACTCTGCTAATGAAGGAAGTCCATCGCATCTCAGCTCAGGAAAGTGAGGGGTTTTTACTGCTCCAGCTGTTGTCCAGCCACCAGTAAAGTCTTAATTTCAATCACCAGTCGCAAGAAAAGAGAGAAACCAAATCCCTTCCCACGCTGGCACACTTCCACTCTCTCTCCCCACCCCTCAAAATAAGGGCATCTTTCTAGAGCAAAAACTTCAGGGGATGGGGAGGGTTGATATTTTTTCACGTTTCACATCCCTTTTACTTAAAACATGCTTTATGCAGCTGTCAGAAACCAAAATGAGAATTTTGTTGGGTTTTTTTAGCAGTCTTTGAAATAAGGATGCTATGTGGGATC
Organism: Todus mexicanus; assembly: GCA_013389965.1. Taxonomy (NCBI): domain Eukaryota; kingdom Metazoa; phylum Chordata; class Aves; order Coraciiformes; family Todidae; genus Todus; species Todus mexicanus. The sequence continues at coordinate 5,098 of WEIS01104373.1, read as the reverse complement.
AATTTTTTATGGCAGTAAAGGGGGAAAATAGCAGCAATTTTCTCTTTTGAACATGGCCTGTTTAATGGCATGGATGTCACGGTGCAGCTTTATCCAGAGAGAAGGAGAAAAAGCCACAAAATGGTACTGTGGTCAATCAAAGACTTCTACACTACAATCTGCTGCTCCATCTCTCCTACAGCCAGCTGAGATTTCCATCGCTTCTCCTCTTAGCCTTTCTTCCCATCTCTCCCTCCTCCACAGCCCTGACAGAAGTTAAAATAAAGCACTAAGTGCCCAGATCCAAAAGCCCCTCTGCGGAAAACGCCGGCACGCCAGGCACAGCCCCTCCTCAGGAATCACAGACTGAGGCAGCACATCGGAACCGCGCCAGCTGCACGCAGGGAGCCGGGGAAACGCTGCTGCTCCAGTCGTGTTTCGGTCTCCACGATCACACGTGAGCGAGAAAATCCATTTCATTACGGTGCTAACGAACCTACGCCAGCTACACTTAATCCCACAACGCCCCTGGGTACCAGGCAGATAGTTCTGTCCTCCCTCCTTGCCAGGACAGAGCAAAGGGGCTCCTCCGCTCGCAGCCTCCCTCCTAGGGCAGCTGCAACCTGCAGCCTTATTTCTCGTGCCCATGGTCAATCTCGGTGCAGTGGTGGTGCGTTGCACTAGCCTCTTCTTGCCCTTTCTTTATTGCAAGCAGCCTCGATGAAGCCCTCCCAGCACGGCTCCTATTGGACAGAGCGGGACACCAGTCCCAGGCAGGCACACATGTTCCAAATCACATCCCTGGAACTGCTGTTGGCAGCACCCACCCCCAGGCATCTGGTGTAACAGGCAGCTCCTCTCCATCCCTCAGCGTCCTCCAGGACCCCACTGCAGGCAAGTGACAACCCTGCCATGTCCTCCCATGGAGCAGGGAGCTTGGTTCTCAAGCCCTGAGAGTGAGGCAAGAGGGAGATCGCACCCCATGGAAGCTGAGTGGGGACAGATGCAAGACATGGGTACCACTGGCATGGTCAGGTGGACTCATCCTTTACGCCTCGCTCTCCTCGCGCTGATACAAGCCCTGGCGATGATCTGGGAAGGAGATAACCCATATGCACTGGTGCTGCTACCACAAAAAACTGCCCCAGAGACAGGGACTAGACAGCGGTCACAGGAACCCTGCCTACACCAAAACACCCAGCAGTGCTCAGATACCAGCAGCAAGGAGGCTCCAGGCAGCAGAGCTGGGTGAAGCCGGGCTGGAGACAGTGGCGTGTCAGCAGCTCAGCTCATCCATCCCCCATAGTGGCAGAGGGAGCCAGGGCAGGGGACATCAGACAAAGCCCCCTGTAGAAAGCCCTGCCAGGTCCTGGTCCCTTGGGACACCTTCCTCCACAGCCCCACAGCAGCACACCAAGCAAACTAGGCTGCAAGGTTTGCCTGGCTCCATGCGGCTCCTGCCAGCACCCTGCCCACCTGCTGCAGATGGCCAGAGGGCACAGACTCACAGCCCTCGCTGGGCCAAGCAGCTCAACCTCAGGCACCGCTGCCCACGGTGAGAACTGGAGCCCCACGGAGCAGCAATAGATGAGGCACCAGGACTGGGGCGGGAGGAGACTGGCAGAGAGACAAATTTATTTCAAGCTCTGTCAGCTTGTTTAGGTCCCATTTTTAGGCTGCTTTTTTTCTCCTTTTCTTTTCTTTCTTTCTTTCTTTTTTTTTTTTCCAAAGAATCTTACACAAAACCTTATATGGACTAGAACACATGCAGGATTGCGTTTCTTCTCGATTTCACTTAAAACCACAATGTGTTTCAGTCTCCTCCCGGGCAGAGACTGAGGCACGCATGTGCTTAGCTCCAGCAGGCAGAACAGAGTACCCAGCCAGGACCCAGCCCAGCAAAGGCCAAGCACAAACAGTCCTGGGAAGGAGCAGGAATGCCCCTCATTTTGATTATTTCAGCCTTAATTAGACACACACCGGAGGCTTGGAGCCAAATTTCAGATGCTGGCTTCCCTGAGGCTCAAGAGCGCTGGGGTCTGGGGTTTGATTTTGGAGCCAGAGACGGTTTAATTCTCATCATTAACAACACAAGGAGGGACTTTACCCCTGCCCTGACTAATCCCTGCTGTAATTAGCTGCAAACAGGGAGGACACACGGACCTCTGGCTTTGAACACAACCGACCTTCAAATGTCAAACATCTCCACATCCCACGGTCTACTCTTGACATTGGGGCTGGGTTGGAAGCAGGGACAGTGGGACAGCAGCTGTGGAGGTACCAGGTCCTCCTGGGGATCCCAGCCTTCATTCTTCCCACGCACAGCCATGGTGTTGATCCATCGGAGAGCCAAGCCCAAGGTGATGATGCTGCCATGGACAGCAAGGGATCTCTGGGCTTTTTGTATCAGCTACACCAGCTTTGCTTGATCTCCAGGGACACCACGCACAGACAGCTAAAGTTATTTGCCTGCAGCCAGACAGGGAGTCAAAGGCAAAATTAAGAGACCATAACCAGACCCCACTGGACACATGAATCCCACACCCAGAACGGGCACTGCATCGTGTTAAGGGTTAAAAAAATAAAAATACCAGAAAGGGAAGAAAGGGGACAAAGGGAAAAATCCCTGTGGGAAGGCAAAGCATGGTCTGAAGAATGGATGCAGCCCAGCTCCCTGAAGCCACTTCCACCAGGACCGGGCTGGGGAAATGATGAAGCTCCAGCTGAGAAACAGGATCAGGGGCACACAGCCCACGTCATCGTGCTCATGGACAAACACCATCTAGGGCTAGAGCAGGGGTGGGCACTCAACATTGCCTCAACTCCAGCTCGGGCACAGTGCAGCCTGCTGCCTTCTTGCCACCTGGACAGCCTCTGCAACCCTGTGGTCTCCGCAGGGACCCAAATTGCATGGGCAGTGCAGTGAGCACCGCTGCAGGATGACCCTGAGGCAGTTGTGGCTGCCTTGCCCTGCCCTTGCCACGCTCTGCTCTGCTAAAGGCTTCTCTGTCTCCAAGGGCACAGGAAGGACACAGGGGCTGTCGCACTCTCGCTGTGCGGTACCGAGGGATGTGAGGGGTGTCACGGCTGCTGCAGAGAAAGGGGCTGCTCCTGGAAGAGGCTTCGGGAGTGGATGGGTGAGCAAGGCTCCGAAAATGCATGTGCTTCCCAGGTACAATCCCTGCTGCTGCCTGCACCGACCCACAGGACCCCTGGGCACAGCTCCCAGCCCAGTAGTGGCTGTGCAGCCAGTGGGTTTCTCCACACTGGAGTGTGTTGGGCACTGCTGCCTGCAAAGCTGAAGGTCCTAACAGTGCTCAGTATCCTCCAAATGAAGGGCAAAGAGACAACTCTGAGAGAGGGAGGAATACAACCCAGTGACGTCTCTGCCAGCGGAAGGCGTTCCAAGGAGCTGCTGCTGCTATCAGAGCTGCTCACACAGCTTTCAATCTAAAATCCTCATCTAAAACAAGCCCCGAGCAGCTCTGGCGGTGCCTGCACGGCCCGGCTGGCAGAGCAAACAGGTCGAGGCTGGCGGAGGGACGCAGGCGATGAAGCGCTCCCGCCCAGAGCCCACCACGCCGCTGTTTGCCAAGCACTGTTTACAGAGGCAAGCGCTCACCTCCGGCTGCGGCTCGGCTCTGCTCCGCTCCGGGAGGATGGGCTCGCAAGTAATTTCTGTTAACTGGCTCGTGACACCAGTTAACTGCTTTTGTGCATCTCAACCCTTCCTTCCAGAGCCATCTTGAGCTTGTGGGGAGGATAGAAGGGCAGCAGGACTCTCCCAGACCTTTGCGCGGTGTTTGCCATGACCTGAAGCACCATGGCTACACCACCAGCACAGGCGCGTGTCGGGCTGTTTGAAGTGGGGTGAGCAGGGTACATGAGGCAGGGAAGATGACTGGCTGCCAGAGCAGCACTATGGGCAGCTGGGCAGGAGTAAACTAGCCCTGGGGATGGGTATCCAGGCTGCAGGAGGCTGGCACTGCCACTGCACCTCATGCTGCAGCCCCAGGGCACCGCAAGCCTGCTGCTGGCACCCAGGTCACAGCAGAGGGGGCACATGCACACAGCAGCACCCAGAAAGCCCCGAGACATACCCAATGAATCGTGACACAGATGAGGCGGCTGAGGACCCAAGTATGTTTTGAGTGCCAGGGAGCTCAAACCTGCACAAGAGGAAATGCTGTCAGGCAGCTTTTACATCAGCTGCTGGGCTTTGTCCTATGGGCTAAATGCCCCACATGCCACAGGCATTCAACTAGTACTGCATGTACACCGGTGCACTTGTCAGCTCTGCAGTGCCACCCAGGAATGGAGGAGAGCAGGGCAGAGATGGACACTGGCATGGATGGACACCAGTCTCAAACCCCTCCTCTCCAGAGACAGGAGTCAGTAGCACTTCACTGGCCAACCTGCCAGGAGCCTGGCAGGACACAGTGCTGAGGCCAGACTGGTGGCCATGCTCAGAAGCTCAGAAGCCATTAGCAGGAAGGCAATGGTGTCCATCACCCCGGGTCCTGCATCCACTACCTGCCAACAACCTCATCCTGCTCCTCCCGCAGCACTGAGCCTTCAAAGCAATTAGCAATTCCGAACTACAAAACATTGTCCCGGTGGGATAATAAACTCCAACATCTGTCAGAAGAGCTAGCGCCTATCAAATTGCCGAGAGAAATGTTTTTCTTCTCATTCAATTCACAGCTAAATTGAAAACAACCCCAGAAAGTATCCAGTGGCACCAGCTCACCATCCATCTCTGCGAGCGCACAAGCTGTTCGCCATTGCAGGAAAAGCATCCTGGCCATGCAGTGATCACTCACTCAAATTAACAAATCATTTTATTTAGATATGAAAAGAAGCCATAATTGACTGATGCTACGCTCCCATATGGCACTGTACACTAGAGAAGAAGTAAAATACTCAGTGCAATCACCCCCTTGTAGTACTCACTTGTTGCAGCTCCAGGAGAGGAATGAGGTGAGGGGAACGGCTGCATGGGGGCCAGGCTGTTGATATGGTGGGTTGGGCTGCTGTTACGGGGTGGGTCATGGATACCCAACCTCTCTGCACTAAAACTGCTGCCAAAGCACAGGGGAATCACAGAATCATAGAACAG
>WEIS01104362.1:0-15946 GCA_013389965.1 Todus mexicanus | reverse complement strand
GTACCATATGCCAGCAGACATTTTACTTCTCCCCAGTGCGGGTATGAGGTTGTCGTGATGATATCATATTGTACAGCTGGTTCTCACCATCTTGCTGTTCTGGAGACAAAGGTGCATCCCCAAATCCTGCCACTTCCAAGGACTTTCCTTGTGCTAGCAGCCCTGCCACGCTGCAGCGTGTAAATGCATACATACACCAGATACATCTATCACCTGCTTTGGTGCTAACTCAGGAACACGTGTCATGACATTGCAGTAAGAATATATGCAAGCTTTAAGCTGCTCCATTTAAACAACGGGCAGGGAATCAATCCTTTTTTTATATATGTTGATGGTACCCACCTTGACCCTCCCTCTCCAGCTCATCTTCTCCCAAATATAAACTCAGGGGTTAGCACGCTGCCCCCAAGAGTTAGGAGCTTTTAGTTTAATGCCCTTCTCTGCCTAAGGGAATTCACACATGCATTTCGCCTTCCTCTTTTGCAGGTTAAAGCAGCAGAAGATAGGCTGTCTTCAACCCCTTTTATAAATGAAGGGAAGCCCTTATTATTTTTAATTCTTTGGAGAAAGAGCAGTGCATAGAAGTAGACCCTTGGAGTATACACCTGCAAGAGGCAAGTCCTGGGTCCAGGTTTCTGCTCCATGGACTCTTCAAGTGAACTGCCCCCATCAAACAAACCTACTTCCCAAATTAAAGGTTTGGAGGATCTGCGCATAACCTAAATCATCTTTAAACACAGGTGACTCAATTTATTAAATCAATAATAAATCAAGTGGATCAGGAGAGACTGAGAATTTCCCATGACTGTACAAACGCCCAGTCAGAAGGGCAGCAGTGCAAACCTCATTATTACTGAGTTCTGCACTCATTAATGTTTGAACGACTAAGGTACTGAAATACAGTACAGAAGGAACATTAATACTACGTAAGGTAATGAATTAAAATTCAGAAACCAACCTTTTCCTTCCACCACTGTAAAAATATTTAGCATTTACTATATACATATTTTATGTCTTCAAAGTGCTGAATTTTTTAAATGAATTATGAAATCCCCAGGAGAAGTACTTAAAGTTGCAGTTGTGCTGAAGAGGAAGGAACCAAGGAAAAGAAAAAGGTTAAGTGATATCTGAGGCCAGAAAATAGGCAGTAGGAGGGAGAATTGGGATCAGGCTTCTAACATTCATAATTTTCAACTCCCTAAACATACGCCCTCATAAGGGAGGAAAAGAATTGAATCTGTGTGCACTTCCACCATAATAAACACAAATACACTTGGGCACTTAATACCACTAACACAGAGGTTCTGTGAAAAAGAGAAATTTAACGAAGAACATTTTCCTAAGTAATATGGTAAAGGAGAACAAAAAAATAGCATCAGCTATTGCAGATGTATCAACCATACACTTATCCCTCCCAAAAGATAAATGTATACAAGTAACACTGCAACAAGACTCTGCTATGATGATACTGGTTTTTTGGCAGCTATAGATGTCCCATACGTAAAAGATTTCCCTGTCTAGTAACCGTGGGACTTAACTCTGATGCGCAGGAGGGGCAAAGAAAGAGGGAAAGGGAATTTCCTGCTCTGCACAGCTCCTGCCATCTGCTACCCATGATGAAGGTGGATGGTTAATGGTGTAAGAAGGAGGAAGGCAAGGCTCTACATTATCCACTCTCAACTCATCCATTTCCCTTCCCTTCCCTTCCCAGCCATAGAAGTCCTGACATGGTCTGCTAATCACCGTATGGCTGTCGTTTGAAAAAAACTGTTTAAGGACATTTTCACTTCTCTTTAACTAAACCTGCCTGATTTCAGGAAAATATGTTCACATAAACACCCCAGTATTTCTTACTGTACTTGGTAATTTCCTCCAGAAGAGAACAAGGCACCAGTATTTCAGATACCTGTTATAAAGTCAGTAGCCAATCACACTACAAACTGTCTGCATGTTCCCAACGGGAGAAAGCAACAATAACGAACAGAAATCTAGAAAATATCAGGGCATGGCCCTGGTTAAATAAAAGTGGCCCCCCAATGAGTTGACCCCTGAGCTGGTCCAAGAAGTTTGTTGGTGACTCCTAATCTTCTGCTGCCTTCTCCACCTCTCCCTGGCAAGACTTGGCTCTCTAGCACTTCCACATCACAGAGATGGTGCACAGGGAGAAGATGAGCTGCTTAATATAATCTCTGAGCTTATTCCCCCACCGCCTCTCCCTGTGTATCTCACTGCAGAGCTCAGCCCCAGCAAATCGCTCACACCTCCTAGTACAGCAGGTCCAGCGAGGCACAGAGGGAAGGACAGAAACAGCAGCAAACCCTGCTCCCTCTGATGCACATCATATAGCTGTAACTTGCTAACTATAACTCAGTCTAGCTCCAGAAATGAGGAGAATTTTGGATCAAATCCCAGAACAATCACTCTTGGCATGGCGAACAATCTTTAAAGGTGCAACAGCTGAAAGAAGCAAATGGAAATCAGATGAATGGGGCTGTCTGGCCCCTTTTGTAATTGTCACTCCAAATGTTTTAGGACTGTGGGAGAGCATTTGTGGTGTCCCAATGGATGATGCTTGCCTGAATGTTCCCAGAGCTCTGGGGAGAGCTTGGCTTACCGGCAGGAATAATTGCAGATCCTTCTTCAAAAAAAGGATCTTCAGAGATGGAGAGTGAAATCTGAAATCAGCATTTCTTTCAGAGAAGCAGAAATTAGAAAAAACACTTCTTATTAGAGTAAGCATATGTGGAGTTTTCCAGAATATCACCATTCACCTTGGAACTGCTTTCTTGCAGGCAGGCAGTGGGTGACTGGTGTAAACAGCAACACCATGCTCCAGGTCAGTGCACCCTGTGAGGTTTCACAATAAGGTGCAATGCCATGGCCAGCACACCCCAGGAAGGCAGACGGCTGACCTAGAACCACATCCAGCCTGCAAAGAATGATCCCTCCAGTGGATGGCAGGGTGAGAAGCAAAGCCTCCTTCCATGCCAGGCTTGGTGCTCTAGGTCCCATGCACCTCCATTTTCTGCTCCACGCAGGACCATACTTCGCACATTTTTCTCTGATGGGAAAAGACTAATAACAGAGCTGTGCTTCCCTCTCATCCAGCTGACACCCTCCTTCATGCAATGGTGATCTTCTCTGATGCTGGGCAGTCAGTTTTAATTTGATTTCTACCCAGAAACTCAGGAGTTGTGTTCCTGCTGGGGAGGACCAACTGAGGGTCTTCCCAGCAGTTTGCTAAGGCTATGGCTGTTCTGCCTGGCTTCTGGAGGTCCAGCTTTCCAGCTGTGGCTCTTCTCCTGCTGCTGTCAGCTACAAGTGCTCCCCAGCTGTTTAGCCTTGCACAGAGGATACAAACTTCTACACAAATACCACCAATAAAGATTATGAGACTTCTGTCCCTGGACATTAGGCAGAGGACCTACATCTTAGCCAAAAAAACCCCCCAACAAAACAAAATACCCCCAAAATCCATAAAATGGCATCTCTTTCAGAAGAGCATACTAAACTCTATGTGCAACTTTTCCCCAGAAGCTCAAAAATGTAAATGTTGCATATTAAAATTCAGCTTTGACTCTGAAATATTCAGATTTTCAATAAGAATAGTTTATTTGACAGTAGAAACTACCTTGTCTTCTCCATTTTTCATATAATCCTTCTCCATTTTTCATATCATCTTTACAATGTAGAGCTTCTGGCTCACAAGACTGAGTGTGAAAAACAGTAAATTAATAAAGAACATCTGGCCCCATCTTGAAAGAACATCTGTCCCCTTCTTGGTGTAGTATTTATGGCTTTAGTTTGGATCACTAATACCAAATTTAGAAGTGCCTTCTTTAATTCCATATGCTGCAGCAGCACGTAGGTATGATCCACATCCCACAAATTTATTTCTAAAATGCTAGCTGCTGTAACATTCTTGAAAAAAAAAAATCTATCTTTCTATTCAGGCAGAAATTACTTTGATTTTCTGTAAAGTCTTTAACAGTTTACTTATCCATTAAATATAGAATACTCAAAGGATTTACAGTTGAAAGCTTGCTGGAATTTACAGTTCAAGATACAGCCCTCTATGGCATTAATATCTCTCTGAATTAAAAAGACAACTGTCAGTAATATCTATACTACGCAATAAAAAATAGATTCAGCTAAGCATTTCTCTTTTGATGTTAGATTGAAGGTCTTCAGAGTTCAGTCATCTTCCCATATTAAAAATAAAATGCACCTAAAAATATGAACCTTAGAGCATTCTATTTAGATTTTACACACTTGTCTTTACAAAGGCTGGTTGTTCATCCTCACAATATACACTATTTTATGCTTATAAAAAATGCAAGTTAGTAAGTCACCATCCCTGTAGGTGTTAATAAAACAAGTAGACGCGGCACTTCAGGACACGGTCTAGTGGTTATGGAGGTAATGGATGGAAGGTTGGATTTGATGATCTTAAAGGTCTTCTCTAACCTTAATGATTTTATGATAAGTCTTAGAAATAACAGTAGAATGAAATAATCCAGTCAAACATATTTTTGTATTAAATCTACTAGTAAAGAATTCTGTTATTTCACCAGTAATTTCAGCCATTGGTAAAAACCATTCTTCACTGCTTCTTAGATTACCTCATCCTACAAACCAGTACTATTCTGGGCATATTTTCCTTCATTCATTATAATCTTTAAATCTTTCCAAAGCAGGGAAAGAGACAGGAAAATAAAGAGGAAACAAGCAAATAAAAAAAAAGTCATAGTGTGGTTAAAGGTTAAAAAAACTGAAGGTGGGCCTTATGACATAAAAGTCCTATGTTTGGCTCCTTCAAACTTTCAGTGTGATCTTAGCCAATCTGCAACATACCCCTATCTCAATTTTCTTAGCTCTAACGCAGAAAACATGATTCTAAACCACAGACTTCCACAGTGCACTAGAAATACGAATGCATTAATATCTGTGGAGTATTTGGAAAATATTATTGAAGGTATTACTTCAGAACCAGCAAAATTATTTCACAATTTTCGTATAAATCTGCCTTTGCGAATTCTGTCTCGTTTTTATTACACTTCTCCTCTATTGCAGTTAAAGGATCTCTGATACTAACTCCATTTAAATGTCTGCCTCCTGCATATCAATCCTAATCCTGCAATGAATTATTGTATCTCATGAAATAATGTTACAAGGCAGAATCCCAACAATCAGAGTAGCTTTACTTCAGACTTACTACCCAGTGATTACAATGATCTTGCACTCAAGTTACCTTGTGTTTTAGAAAAAAAAATTAATAAAAAAAATAATAGCAAAAGCCCTCAGACCATGGGACCAAAGAAGCCAGGAAGGTTTTCAAAATTAAGTTGGGGTTAAGCATCTCTGGGAAAGAACTTCTCCTGTCAGCTTTTGTGAATAATTATTCCAACACTTTGAGATCTTAAAGAATTCTCTTCCTTCCACCACAGACCACTGGGGTGCCCCCCATATGGGCCACGACTAGGTTTGTCCTACCAGAAAGCTTACTCCGACTCATTAACAGTTTTTTCTCCCAGAAGTAGACACAGCTCGAAGCTTTCCCAAAGCTCTGAAGAGGCACCAGCCCACTGCCTCCTAAAATGACAGACCTCTCCCATCTTGGGGTGTACAGCAGGTTGATCCCTGTGGGGAGAGTGTGTGTCAGCATCGGGGTGATGCCTGATCCAGTGTTGCTTCTACAGGGAGTGACATGGGCAAAGATGCTCCCTGAACATCCCTGCCCACCTGCCACGAGAAGAATGCTTTTGGCCCTTGCTCCTGGCTCAGGACAGGGTGCAGTGATCACCACAGTGAGAGGTCTTTTGGACCATGGTGGTTAAAAGCACCGTATGTCACTGACTGGAACAATAGACAGCAACAGCATCGGGGCTGGCAGTGTGGGATATGCTTGCACCTAGTACCTAAAGTTCCTCTGCTGCCTGAAGAATTACAAATCCTAAAGACCTGAAATTTTAAATGGTGTATTTTAAATGAACTTATTAGCTATGATTCCTTTAAACCTCCAAAGGTCTTTCCCCCAAACACCTATTTCCCCCACCACGATTTCAGGGGTGAATGAAGAGCCCAATCCCTTCAATGGGGCTCCTCCTATTGATTTTGGTTCCAAAGTCCATAGGCTTTGCCTGTATGATTTCAGTTCTATTTTAAAGGTTTAAGCAATCTTAAGAACAACCTCAGCTATTTTAAACTATGTTAATATGGTCATATTAATCTACAGTTTGCAGGCTCAGAATTCAACATCCACAGTCAAAGATGATTCAGACTACTCAATCCTTTCTAGATTTTTTTTTCTTTTTTCTTTTTGAAAACAAACCATCTCACAACCTCCTGTATTACCTTTTTGGCAGCTCTGATTTATCCAACCAGATGTCAAAGACTTTCAAAGTGGGACGACCAGCCAGAGAGTTGGATGACCAAACCTATACCAGTGGGGAATCTAAATTTGTTAGACTCATTGTTTATACTAGTATTTTCCCTTCTTAGGTGGCAAACAGTCTGCTAGGGAACTGTGAATGAAGGTACATGCTGGCCTTGAGACAAAACCACCCACATTTAGTAAATTTAAATCAGTACTTCCTCCAGGAAACAAAGTGTTATAATACTTACAAGCAGATTTGATTATGGTTTAGAGAACTGTTTAAATCCATTTAGCAGATCAAAGGAAAACAGATTCAAACTGATGTGATCATTGTTTTAACAAACACTGGTTGATATCTGATGCAAAGATCAACACACTTGATGATTCCCATGTAAAAATTTGGTGAAAACACAGGTCATAGCAAAGATGGAAACATCGTATCTCATTATTTCCTTAGAATATCTTCAGATTTCAGATTTTAAATTGCTGCTAAGAATGGCCTTATCCTAACATTTATGAAATAAAAATAAGCTCATGCAAGCAATACCATGAATAAGCTCTCAGTACTATGTTGGCCTCTCTTTTCATGGCCATAAAAATACGCATTATTCCCATTGTCAAGAACACACCCTTTCAAAAATCACAGCATCAAAGATGTCTTTATGTACATCTATCTACCATAGAATCCAGTAAACATGCAGATTCACACAGCAGCATGCAAACAGCCTAGCAAAGAAAGGGTTAAGACAAAGAACATTCTCAAAGTAATTCCAATCATCCCTCCAGATCATTCTCTTTATCAGAAGTATTCTAGCTGGAAAGTTGAACTTGTATCAGCCCAGAAGTTGTTTATGTGATATAAGCCAAAGGAACCTGAAAACTGCAAGGAGGAAGTTGCTAGATGAAATAAAAAAGCCCAACAATGGAGCAGAAGGCTCATGTTAAGAATCACTTGGATCTTCTTTATTTTCCAGAAACAATTACTTTACCTTTAATTTCAAAAGGGGCTTTGGGGGAACCAACTGAAGGAATATTGTTCATTTTATCAAAGCACATATTGCAAAAAATAAATTTTGAAATCTATTTTTGGGCTAGAACAGTTGAAGAAATCCCTGATTAGCCTCTTAATGGGGCAAGTCCAATTTAGTGAGAATGATCACCAGAGGGAGTCATTGACTTTCCCATTAAAGTCAAAGGGAATTTTACATACATCAAGAATGCAGAATTTAGGGGCAGAGCTGAGAAAGACTCCAAGCGTATTGGAGTTAAGGGACTAACACAAAATTACTGTTTTATGGATTTCATCTTAATCCATTTTCCTCATTGGAGTCCCAGTGGATGACTGCTATATTCCATGGTGAAAGTTAAAGAGAAGGCACTGAAGTCATTCATCCAGTGGGTACACACTCCCACAAAAAATAAAACTAAAATCAAATCTGAGCACTTAATTGGTTTTAAAGTGGTTTGGAGCTGTAACTGCTCTGTTTTCTCTTTGGATAGGCAATATATCACAGTCCTGGAAAAGCAATTTTTAACAGCCCAAAGAAAATCTCCAGGTGTCATATCTCTTGGGAATATCAAGACTTAAAACATGAAAAGAGTGAAAAGGAGACAGGAGGAATTGATAATATGGGTTTTTGGTTTGTTGTTCTTTTTTCTTCAGTGTTAATGACTAAAAGAAGAAGTGAGAATAGGGATTTGTGAACCAAGTGATAAAATGAACTAACTAGATGAACCAGTCATGAGCAAATGTGTATTTCCTGCTCATACACCTAAATTTCATGACCTTCAAATAAACATTTTTCTGTTAAGAAGGGGGCTTTTGCTTGTTGGACTTCAGTTTAGCCTTGTTCCTGCTCAAAAGCCCATCAGATTTTGGTTTGAAAACAAGCTCATTCACTAGGCAACTTTCCCCTTAATTCCGTACAACAAGGTTATATAGCAGAAAATTAGGAGATTTAAACAAGGCAAGGAAACAGCCCCACCCAACCAAATGCAATTTCACTTCCCTAGAAATGTTCTCTGAACAAATGGAATTCAATTTGTTTCTGTGTTCCCAGGTAACAGCAGCACCTTGTATTGCTTGTTTATTTAATTACTTCTCCTGTTCATGCAATTAGCCGAGAGACTGCAGCCCTTTGTTTATTATGTTAACCATAACCCACTTATTTGCATAGCTGTTTCCATTTTGAGGCTGAATTTTGGATAGAGGCTCTATTTTGGGCTGTGGCAGGCAGAGAACCACTGGGAAGCTTCATGCAGGGCAGCATGCAGCAACCTGCTCCGTCATAGAGTGAGCCGCTCCAAGAATCGCGCTGGCTGCCCATCTGCTTCTGACAGCAAATCAAAGCCCTGTTTCCAACATGCGCTGCAAAGCACTGCATGGCTTAAGACCTGCCCATCTTTCATCGTATGTATCACGAAAAAACAACTGAGTTCATCTTAAAGCATTTTCACCAACAGGTTGTTCAAGTTTAACTTTACTGCCCTTTAGAATGGTACAAGACATCACTCTGGTCAACATATGCAAGGTAAAAATAGCAGTATTCTTATTAGAGATGGAGTCTACTTTAGGCTTTATTTCATGACCAGTTTGATTTAATACCCAGTTCAGTCTAGTGCTGCTATAATGCTCTAATGAGTTGCTGCAGAGTTAAATCTCTTTTGAAACACACAAGATATATCCCCAGATCACAGTGTTTAGTAGAATGCTGACACTCTCCATTAGTAAATGCAGCAATCACCACTCTCCAAGTCCTCTTGAGTTTCTGGCAGTGAACTGATGTCAGCTTATTTTTATCTAGGCTTCTCAGAAATTGAGGAATCTGCACCTTCTCACAGAAATGAGAGGTACAGTCAGTTGCAGTGGGAGCCTGCATGCTCTGGTGGGCAGGAGGCACCTTCATCTCAGCCTCCAGGCACTTAAACACCCCAACACTCTATCTCTTGGGAGAAACGGCACACCAATTTACACTATTTGAAATATAGAGAACTGCAACAGACAGCTTGGAAAAACTGCCAATTTTTGTAGTTTAGAATTCAGCCTTCATATATGACCCATTGCTATGCTTAGGATTAGTTCTGTAACCAACTGCAGCAAGGCGCAGCCTTTTAATGCCACGGTTATAACCATACCTGTGCCATCTGCCTCTCCAGCTTTGACCGGGGAATATCATCAAAATAGTTTTCATTTCTTCTTCTCCTTGCATCGCCCTGCATGATAATGTGGGGAACGTCCAGGGAGCCACCAGTAGTGAAAGTGCTTTGGCTAAGTGATGGAGACAACTGAGGAGGAGTGTGGTTACCGCTGGGTTCCTGGACAGAGAGGAGAAAAATTCAGCACAAGAACAGCATATTCCTGACTTCAAACCACACATTTCAAAATGTATTTGAATTATTCATACAAAAAAATATTAAGGAACAATTCCTGAAGCAGATGTTACTGTGGATGAACTTTTGAGATTTGCTACCTAAGATGCAGTGCCCACGTGGAAGGAAAACTAATTCAGTATTTCCCTGAACTAGTGGCAAATTCCCTCTCCAACACCTCTTTGTGTAATATATACTCCCTTCTAGGACTGCTAGAAAGATAAAACAGTGAGTTACTTCTTGTCAAGGCCCAAATAAAGTCATGATTTAGGTCTAGCTATTTGTCAGATGCAACACATTTTCACCACTTCCGAGCAGCCACTCTGAGCAGTGAAAGTGATTTGAAAGTGATCTGAACTATAGCAATATCTCTTGCTGGGAAAAAGAAATTCACAATCATTTACAAAATACAGACACTTTGTTTGCAATTTTTATAGGTCTCACAGACCATCCGTTTAACTTGAAGTACTGGATATCAGAAACAAGCTAAATAACAATTCCTAGAATGCATGAAAGCATCAGAGTACAAATATTTTACCAGGCTTTTCTTGTAATCTGTGCTGAACTGTGACCTTCTATCAGTCAGTGTGCAAACATCATAGTGAATTGATATATGAACTTCATCTAATAAACAGCTAAACGTGTCCTCCTGACCATGCATTTTACCAGGATCTGCCACCACATCGCTCACAGCCAGCCACCACTCTCTGGAGGCAGAATGTACCCAGGAGTGTGTTTGCACCGTGCAGACCTCGTCTAAATTATCTATTGCTGAAATACTGTATTTCAATATTGAACAACAAGAAGGGACCTGAAGATATTAGAGGAAGCAAAGACCTGCTCCAGTGTGTGTGGAAGGAAAAAATAATTGCTTCTTTTTTTTTCTTTTAAAGATAGAATTAAAGTGGCTAGTTCATGCATGATTACATTGAAGTAAACCTAATTCTGAAAAGCATCAAGGTATTTTACTTCATGCTGTTAAGAAACAAGATCTTGTGTAAGAAATCAGAGAGCTGTAATCTCTTCCAAATGGAAAGTTGCAATTCTCTGTCTGCGTTTAAGCAATAGTAACATCTGATGTTAATATCTGCAATGTAGGAGTCTAGGTGACATTATTTCTTGCAATCACAATAATAGATCAGTATTTTCCATGTCGGTAGACTAAAATCAGGGATGTATGGATGTTTAGCAACATTTAATTAACTGGGATTTTTTGGTGTTTCTTAATTCTCTATTTTTTTTGTGATCTGAGACAAGCACTTGACATTTCCTAGGGCAAAGAAAGGAGTGTTTTCCTCTTAGGAATAGGTTTTTTCCCTCCTTCACAAAAAATCCACCTACATTTGGCCCAGTTAAAAGCTTCTGTAAAGCTGTAGTCTGCACAAGCTCAGAAGGTTTGGTGAGGCATCTTTAAAACCTACCCTCCACAGAGACAACTCTGACTAGATGGTGCACATGCCTTTGCCCTGAAAATAACCTGAGTACAGGGGCACCAAATGACACCCTTTCTAATGACTTGTACCTGTGGCTCCAGCCATGTAGGTAACCTCTCTCTGCTCCAAACCACAATTCACCCACTGTTAGAAGATTGATGCAGCCATCAGCACGAGAGTGACAGATTACTGTGCAAAGGACATAGATTTCAGCTCTCATCAAGCTTTTCATATTTTATCAAACTGCATATAAAGAGGAAATTCACTCAGAGATCTGTATCGGAAAATTTCTGGCAAGGCAATACAGACAAGAATTACAAAGTCAAGAAATAAAACAATTACGGTGCTGCTGCATTATGGAACAGTATCTAATTGTATGATTTTATGCTATTTTCTCAAAGTTGTCCTTCACGGCACAGATGGATCCTCAACTGTGCAGCCTGTTGTCATATATTCAGTACTGCGTTATCATTACTTATCGTATAGTCAGTATTTTATTCTCACCTTGTTTTGTGGCCCCAACACCCTTCCCTAAACTCGATTTAAACCCTCCTCTGAAGACAGGATAACTAATACTGTCATTTTCATGATGCTCTTAAGTGATTTTCAAATGTCAATCAATTAATTTTCACCACACCCTGTGACTTCTGACATTTTATAATCACCTCGTCAGCATGGAGAACCTGAGGCACACAAAAGTATCAGTCACTTTCAATGCCCAATTACAATACTTACTGCCTTGTTTTCCAAGTGCTTGCATTCAAAACTCCACTTCTATTGATCTAATTTGCAGCACTGTGTGCTCAGCACTTGTATAAATCAGGCTGCAGACTCCAGTCAAATATGCAGAATGTAATACACAATTAGTGACTGTTTATGAGGCAATTACCTAAATAACTTACGAAGTGTTATCCAAGGGCTTTGTGGCAAAAGCAGGAGTAAATCAGTATTTTCATAGCTACAGCTGTTTCTTTAATCATGGGTCTCTCTCCCATTCTTCCTTCACTCTTCTTCCTCACTCCATACCCACTTCCTCAAGTTCTTAACAAATCTGCAGACCAGGCATAGATGCCCGTGCAGGTGTTATGATGCACTGAGGTGCTATGCCCTTAGTACTGTGCTACTGTAGTCACCAGGTATTCATACCATGTTTCCACCCTGTAGTGAACGCATGGATATATGCCCTGCATGGATCTCTGATCACAATATTTCACTATCAAAAGCTGCTCCGACCCCACCTCTCACTCCCGCCAGTCACATAAAGCTGGAAGCACACAGGTCAGGGCTGGAAGGGAGCTTAAGAGATCCCTCCCCAAGCTGCCCAGGTGCACGTCATACTCCACAGATGTTTGTCTAATCAGTCCCTAAAACCAGGAATTCTATCTAGTGAATTAATTCTTGTGTTAAACTATCATCACTATCATAATGCTTCTCCAAGTTTTCAGTCTAAATTGTTGTTCCTTCAATTTAAATTCCAGTCTCCAGTGCTCACTGGGTGAGGATGGGGTTCCATGAATAACACGGAAATTGGGCCTGTAATTAAAGATTATAATGCACTCAAGGAAGGAAAGCAAGATTGCAGAGGTAACCTGAAATCCATCATTTTCCAGCTTTCAAGTATATGACTTTGAAATAAAAAATCCCTTTTGCTTAGTACACAGTTATTGTGGGAATAGCATATTTTTGTGGGTGTTTTTAATGTTTGCTGTTTTTATTCAGTATTTAACCATTTTTTTCCTTTGAAATATTTTAAAAGGTAATATAAAAGGAGTTGAAAAAGATGAAATCTTAGCCATAATTAGGTTGACCTTGGGAGCTTAGAAGAAGACCCTTTAAACAACAAACTATTTTTTCTATTGATCTAGAGCAACTTGATTTAGTGGAACATGGTCTAGTGGAAGGTGTCCATGCCGATGGGTAAGGTGGTTGGAACTAGATGATCTTTAAGGTCCATTTCACTCTAAACCATCTATGATTCCACATAAATTGATCTTCTCGTAGCAGCAGACAGTTTATTGAAATCAGTTTTCAAGCTAAAAATTATTACAGAGTAAATACTACATCCTTGTTTCATGTGAAATGGCATGGTAGCAGTTGATGGGAAAGAAAACTTTAATCCAAACTCATGTCCTTGTCTCTAAGATTCTCTGTGAAGACACCAATACCACAAGCTGATGAATCACATTCAGATTTTGCCCTCATCAGTAGCTCTAGTTGTGAAGCAGCAGACTATTTTTTATCATTTTGACTACAGATGGAGCACATCCAGTTTTCTCTTCACTATTAACTGAAAATATACAGCCCCGACCAACAACAAGGGCTGTGGAAACTTTCCCACTTGCTGAAGAGGAACTAATTCCCCAGTCCAGAGTACTGAAAGTACTGAGCAAAAACATGTGACTTTCAAATGATTCCTCCTTTCCTGGGAGGGTTTTAATACCTGCCATGCATCAGCAATCAGTAACATAAAACATAAAAATTAAAATACAAGAAAAATATCCACACATTTGTGCAATGTGCCTTAGAGCAGGCTGCTATAGACTTGTGAGATCTTTTTCCACATGGCATTAGGAATAGGTTGAATTTAGGGGGGGATCCAAAACGTCTGTATGTGGCATCAGGGTGAAAATAGGCTGGTCACAGAAATTTTAACTGTATGTAAAAATCAGCCCTCATTCTGTCTTCCTCTATTTCTCTTTACACCAGGAAATTTAAGTTGGGAGTACAGACACTCTCTGACATTTGGAAATTTATTCCCAAATGAGATTCCAGTCAGAAATGCTACCCCATGAAAATAACCACATTCAGTCCAGTGCAAAAGGTGTGACCTAAAATATCAAAATAAGAAGTATTGATGTGAACTCCCTTGGAGAGAACACAGTAGGAATGGGTCATCAGACCACAACTCAATAAGGGTAACAGGCAGCAAGGACCCAAAGGCATTGGATTGGAGAGAACAAGTGAAGGTGGTATAAAGAGAGGAGACTAAATCTTGTCAAGTGTGGAAAAAACCCCAGGGACATTGTAACAAGGTTTCTGAAAGAGGGAATACAAATGAAAATTAAAACCATGAAACTTTTGATACACAGAAATACCTTAATAGCATTTGTATTTCAAATGTCAAGAGGCTCTCTTTAAAAAAACCCATAAAGTGTATGTCTGGAAAGTAAGTGCATACATTTGAAAACATGAAAGGAGAAGAGTAACTCTGCAGCATCGATTGGCCAGGCTGGGATTCCTGTGGGCAAATGTAGATGTGCAGCTTGTACACACCAAGTCCTGAGATAGTTTCTTGAACAAAGATAAGCTGGTACTTCTAAGATACTACTTATCTCATCTTAAGGTAGATATCTGAAGCAGGTCAGATGAATCAGCCTATAAGAATGTCAATTTATCTCCCCTGGCTATATGGGGAGGTGTGACTGAGCAGGTCAGCCCAAGATGTCTGCACTGTAAACTTCTGAAGTGAGGTAAGCTGAATGCCACTCAAAGCAGCCGTTGTTTTCATGCGAATGTTATGAAACACTTGCTGGCTTTTCGAGAAATGCAAACAAATTTTTACGGGGACTCACCCTGAGGGTTATTGACCGAGGTGGTTTCTGAGGAGGATCTTCGTGAAGCCTGTCTCCCAAAGATGCCAGAACACGCTTCCGGTGGCCAATCAAGCTAATTTTTAAGACCTGAAACAATAACAAATACCTTGTTAAAAAGAATACACTGCAATCATTAAATAAAGATCCATTCAGAGTGAAGTCTTTTTCTCTTTAAACTTTTTAACGCATTAGTCCACTACACAGGCTAAGCTGACAGAGAGCAGTGCGAGGCAAACAATCTGCTGAGATAATGAGATGTGAGATCAGAGGAAAAACCCCTGTAAAATGAAGGAAGAAATAAAAGAAGGTATAGATGTGGAAAACTGAAAAAAACCCCAAAAACAACCTAGGCTCAAAAATGAGTAAGGAGGAAAGTAAAATGAAATAGGAAGAGAAGGCAGTAGAGTAGGAGCAAAAACAAGGGAGTGGGAGGAGGGACTGTAGAAGGAAATTTAAGAGATGCAGGCAAACAGTGAGTGATGAGTATTAAAAGGATTCACAGGATGGATGAGGAATAGAGTGAGGAACAGCCAGCAAATGCTTAGAGAGGGCAAGAAGGGAGAAAAGGAATGGCACAATGAATAAACGTTACCACTTTTAAATCTATTCACCATGACCTTCATGAGTAATCTCCAAATGACACATATAGTTTGCATTATCGTGTAGAATTATCCTGGTGTAAGAAACACAGGATGGACAAACTTAGTCCTGAAGGTCTATTACTCTTATCAGATATAATGAAAAAAATCTCTGTTGCACATAAACGTGACCATCAGTAGACAGGTTCAAATTCCCTGTGCTTGTCCAAACTCCACAAGTGCAGCCAAAAAGGTGTTTCAAATGTACTGCAACTATTCCCCACTTGTATGGCTCGTACAAAACTACCATTGCTCTCAGAAAAGCAGAGGCCAGAAGTAGCAAGTTGGAAACTTAAGCATTAGTGGGAAAAAAAAATAATCATATTTCAATGCTATTCTTTAATGCCTACAATTGCTTCAAAGCGTAAAGCAGCTCTAATTGTAGAAGCAAGCCTCTGTTCTGCAAACAGCAGTGTCCTCACATAACTCTTCCAGACTGTATATATGGTTTCATACACCAGAGCTGCTTCTATTCCCTTTCAGAAGACAGTACTTCCCACTATATTTAGGACCAGTGTGTGTCAACACCCTTCAGTT
>WEIS01104329.1:0-18912 GCA_013389965.1 Todus mexicanus | reverse complement strand
GTGTCCCCTCTGGCTGCAGGTGACTGTGAATCAGGCACAAAGGCACCCAAATGGTCATTCCTGTGGTCTGCATGGTACACAGGTCCTCCTTGGCTCATCCAGGAAGGTCTCCTGCCTGGAGGAGGCTGGTGGCTGTTTCTCCTGAAGAACTTCTCTTGCCTTCCAACAGACTCTGGGGAGCAGAGGCCTTTGGACTTTGGTGTCTCCCTCACTTGCACAAGGGGTACCAGGGCTGAAGGCAGCTGCAGGAGGGACAGTGCAGGAGGCCTGAAGAAGACAGGTTTCAGAGCTGTCTCTGCTGCTCATGAGGATAATAAACTGAGACAGGATTTATGGATGTAATGTGGGTGGGCTTGAAGTCAGGTGCCTTGTATGGTGTGGTTTCGCCCCTCCTCCGTGAGTCCTAACAGAGCTGTCTTCCTTGTCAGCATGTTTGTGAGCTAATTCATAATAAACTTGAGTGCTCTCTAAGCAATCCCTCTCCTGTGCTCCGGGGCCTGCAGACTGAGCCATGAATCCTGTCTGCTTGCTGAGGAACCTGTTTGGAGTTCCAAGAAAGGGGAAGTTTCTGGTCTGCGGTCAATTCGCTGCTTTCCAAGGCTGGCTGCTTCTCTCTCCCCTTGTAGACACAGACACTGGTGTTGAGGCTGCCCATTCTTCTGTGGTGCTTTAGTGGAAAATCGGCAACTGCCGAGCATTACAAAGGGGGAAGTGAATCACTGATTTTGGTCCCCATGGCCCGAAGCAGGGAGGGCATCTAGCCAAAGGGACAGGCACATGGGCAAGACAGACACCAAGTATATTGTTTCGTGTTTAAAAACCAAGGGAGAACCCGCCTGTTATTCTGGCAGGTTATCAGAGGCTGAGCGTGACTCAGCCCCCGTCCTGGCTGAGCCCTCTCGCCTTGGCGCTGCACACGCAGGCTGTGAGCTGGAGGAGCTGGAGTGGACTTACCAGTGCTGCAGCGGCTCCCCTCCATGGGACCCTGCTCCCAGCCCCACGGGCAGCACACTGCCTTTTTATGCGAGTGGAGGCAGCAGTTGTGTCCCAGGCAGCAGGCTGGTTATATTTGGAGAGTTGGAGCTTGTTGCTCTCAGGCCCCAGGATGGGGGTTTCTGAACCCTGGGAAGATGGTTCCTTCTCTGAGGGCCGCTTACCTTCAGCTTTGTTTCGGCCAGTGCTGTCCTACTCTGTTGTTGCCCTCTGTGGTCTCTATCAACTTTCCCTGATGCTCAGCAAGGTGCAAATTTGTTTCCAGCTGAAAGAGTGACTTTCCAATCCTCATGAGGCTTGCCTTGTCTGGGGTTAGCACCCCTCCCCGCTGACCGCACTGCCCAGGACTCATTCTCTCCACAGTGCCTCCAGCCATCCGCCCTGTTGTGGTCAGTCAGGCTTTGCCTAGGGAGAGGGTGAGGCAGGCTGGATGAAAACCCAGTAATACTCCTGTGGCACTTGTCTCTACATTTCCTTTATGCAAGCGCAAAAACCACCATTTCCCAGCTTGCTAGTGATCTGGCCAAAGTCAACAGTTGGATGAAGAGTGACTGATAGAAGCTAACTCCAGGAAAGACTGAGGTGTTGCTTCTGAGGAGAGGGAAATGTTTTGAAGAGTTTGTCACCTTTGCCTCTAGCCCCAAGGAGGATGCCTGGCCTTAGGTCACTAAGAGAAGCCACAGCTATATAGCCACCTGGATTCCCTGCAGCTTTTTCTTACCCAGAGAACCACGATGACCAAAAGTGATCAGAGATTTGAAAAATGCATTCTATTTATAGTGGGTTAGAAAAATAGTATTGTTTTCTGAACCCTGTGGTCTGGGTGATTCAGACTTTGTTATTGTGATTCTGTGTACCTAGCCTTGAAATTGCAGGATTTAAAAAAACCCCACACCTGTGGTTGATTCAGAAAACAGTGGTCCTCATGTTCATCTGTATGGTTGCCAGGAGCCTGCCAGCTCAGTTTTCTGCTCGCTGTCCTCAGTGGGTTGAGATGCCGCTCATCTCCTCTGGACAGGGAACAGACACCTTCCAAGTTCATCTGGAATTTGTTAGGGGAGCCATCTTACGTGAGTAATACAGTGGTTTTTTTACCTTCTCTGGCCTGCTGTCTCTAAAGTGAATATAGAGCAAAGTGTAACTGGTAACAAAACCTATAAAATCATTTACACCCAGACAAAGATGCAGTGGTAGGTGTGCAGGCCCCTTAATGGATGTCATACAGCTGTCAATCGGGTCCTGCAGGGATGTGTAGCACTAGAATGTAACGAACCAGGTCTCCTGACTTCTGGCGTATGTCCTTGGGGCCTTATGTGGAGTCCAGGTCCTTGATCTGCACCTCAGAAGAGGGAAGCTACAAGTGCTTGTTGAGTGGTTTTGAACTGTTGCAGATGCAGGTCTGTCTGTCTGCACAGCTCCCTCCCATCACAAATCTCTTTTAATTTTGATTAGCACCTAATACCTATAAGAGTGAAACTTTACAAGTGCTGGTGACTGAGGTCTCTCAGCCAGTGACCGTTCAGCTGTCAGCGTGGTAGAGACCAGCAGGAGCACACACATCTATGCTCCTGGAAGGAGAATGCTTCTCCCTCTATGTTACCTCCTTGGCTCGTGTTTTGCCCTCAACTGCTGCGGCTTTTAGCTGGACACTGCAGAGGTGGGTGCCTCAGAACAGCTCAGGAGGAGAGGTGTCCTAGAGTCTGCATGCTGTTTCTGCCCCACGGGCTGTGCCTGACATGGAGAAAGCTGTCAGCAGCTCTGACAGATGAAGACCAGGGAAACCAGCTGCTTGGCAGGCGGTCCCCTATAAAGGAAGAGACCACTGCCTCTTTACAAAGATCTGTGCTGGCCGTGTGGCTAGCTGGAAAAGTGGAAGTGAGTAATACCATGCTGAGGGAGGCTATAAGACTGAATGAATGTGAAGCCCTGGGACTTTAAGCGTCCCAGAACATAGTGCTTGAGGTGTCAGGCCTCAAGTCTTCTGCTTCTTCAGTCTCTTCCCCAAGCAGGTGGAGGCATGG
Organism: Todus mexicanus; assembly: GCA_013389965.1. NCBI lineage: Eukaryota > Metazoa > Chordata > Aves > Coraciiformes > Todidae > Todus > Todus mexicanus. The sequence continues at coordinate 15,898 of WEIS01104329.1, read as the reverse complement.
AGAGTGGTTGCGCAAGCTCCCCACTCCGCTGATTTGGAGCTAGCCCATCTGTTTTCCATGCGTGCTCTTACCCCTAGCACAGCGATGCCAACAAAAGAACTTGTGGCAATGCAGATGCTTGGGAACTGGACAAGCTCTGGCCATACGTTAAGATCCACCAAATGGTCAGGGGTTGGTAATGCCTTCTGGCCAGGTCTGTACTGGTGTGGTGAGCTGAGATTCATTTCCCAAGTCCTCCAAGCACGCTAGTCCCTGTCTACCCAGTGTGGACTGACTGAAGGTTTGGAGGGGAAAAGCTCCATTTTGTATTCCCTGACTATGCGCCAGCTGCTTGGCGTGACTTGGGGATGGATTGGGACTAACAAGCTGAGATGGAATGATGCCTTTTGCCATTGATTTCTGTGGCCGAGGATAGAATGGTGTTACTTAACTCAGTCCCACAAATCCCAGAGCTCATCTGCCCAGAATAGAACCAAATAAACAAATTAATTCAAAGGAAAGCTGCCTCCCCCTGCTGTGACACACGCTGGACTGCTTTGCCAGCAGGATCCCAATAGGATGGCTTTTCCTCAAGTATTGCAAGCCATGGAGTAATCCTCCTCCTCCGTTTTTCCTTTGTGAAGTTGGCACCACTCCTCGCAGTAAGCACGTATAATCCACTTTTCTTTGTGACTAAAATGCTAATGATTATTTTATTTAAGTCCTTCATATGTTGGTTTTGTTTTGTTTTGTTTTTAACAAAAACTGTTGATTCTGGGAACGACGAGAGTTGTCCCTAAAGCCAAGGGGTGGAATTCCTTCAGGCAGGCAATGGATAGCACCCAGCCAAGCCCTGCTACTTTCACATAGCATGCTGCCTTCCTCGAAGATAGATATAACGTGAGTATTTTTAAGCACGAGAGCTGATATTTCCCTGTCTCATGCCACTGGTAACCTTCATCCGGAGACTCTTTTGAACTCAGAGCTGAAATTGCCCTCAAATGACCAGCAGTAGGGCAGTAAGCGTTGCCCGGCTGGGGGACTCTCACTGATCTTCTTGGGGTACTTCCATGTGTGCAGTAACAGACCTTGGAACCCCAGCTCTAGGACTATGCTTGGGGTCTTTCACCAGAGATCAGAGGACAAGCGTGCCTGGGCTTCCAGGGCTTGGCAACTCTCACCTAGCCTCTCTAGAGCTGCATATGGCTTTTCCTTTATCACTAACAAGAACATCAGTAGCACACCAAGTAACAAAGCAGTAGGTTACAGGTACCGGATGTTCCTTCACTGGCAGCAGGGCTGAATTAGTAGCTCAGAAATGTGTGGGCAGGTCATACCTGGCCCCCATGGCCATCAGGGGTAGGTGGCACTCTGTAGAATCTCAGGAGAGTTTCTGAGAGAGGTTGCTAGAGACTGAAATAAAGTTCACTTCTCTGCAATTATCCTGGTTAGTGTTGCTGATTAATGAAAACCAAGCACTGTTTGCGTTCCTCATCTCAGCTTAGATCTAGATTTTAACAAGACAACAAATATTTTTGTTAACAGGTAATAATTTCATTATCCAGCTGTGCTGCTCTTCAACCAATCCAATTTGCTCTGTCTCCATCCCTAATGAACTATAGGCAAACTTCACTCCAAATAGCATATGAACCTTCAGCCTGCAAATTTGAGTGTCTGCCCAGCACCATGAGTTACCTGCACTGCTTCTTCTCAAGACTTCTGTTCATGCCTCCTCCCTGCAGCTCAGCCCTCATTTTCAAGTTTTTCCTGCATTAGAAACAATTAGGTAATGAGTATCCAGACTGAGGACTTCTGCCTCAGGGATAAAACTATTCATTCTTGGATTCCTATAGCTCAAGGCCAGAAACAATCAGTAGATCAATAGATAATGTAAAATAGTCATCTAGGACAGATGATGCATCTTTACATAGTTATATTTGCACTGTTCCGGTGATACCTCATCTCCAAGCAGCAAACTTTCCTCTCCTGAAGAGATAGTATCAGGAGTTGGGGAATGCACTACTGGGGTGTTTTTTGCTGAAGGAAAATGTCTATACTGCTGCACGCGGGCTTAGTAGGGAACCATGCAACTTTGGTTTGCAGATGTTTTTCTTTCATGATTTGCCTTTCTTGGTTAGATTATAAGGCTCTTTATGCCTGGTGCTTTCTTCCTGTGGAGAAACCTGTGGCCTGTAATCAGAGCACCACTTCATTCTCTTTTTGTTAAATTGAAGAGAATGAACACTGTAGTGTTCTTACAGAAAGGCATTTTCACCAGCCCTCAAATTATTTTTGTCATGTTTTTTCTTGTATCCTCTCCAGTTTTTCAATGTCCCTTGGAAGATGTGACATACGTCGCATCACAGCTAGATCTGATACTTTAACATATATACACTCTGCTGTGATGAGGCTGTGTAGGGAGGCAAAGATACCTCCCTTTTCCTGCAGTGTTTCACTGTCCTGATGTCAGGGCTTTGAAGTGACAGTTCACATTTAATTGCTTGTCATTACCCCAAAAATCTTTTCAGAATTGCTGTTTTTCAGGATCATCTTCTTCTGTCTGCAGCTGCTGCCTGCATTCTTTCTTCCTAGAAGTGTAATTCTGTGTTTGGCTCTATTAAAATTCCGTATTGCTTGGATGGATTTACCCCTCTGCACTGATCCAAATTGCTCTGTGTGATTGCTCTCTTCTCATCATGATACATCACATTGCAAATTTTTGTGTCAGCAGCACACATTATCAATGTCCATCGTATGTTTATTTCGAAATAAAAATATTTATTTCCAGATGAAATTCTGGAATAGCGCCAGGCCTTGTACTGATCACCGTGGAACGCATCTAATTCCCTCCACAGTGACAACTGCTTCTGTGTTCTGTAACACAACCAGTTTGTTATTCATTTCACATGTGCCTGATGGACATCGGACTGCCCTGTTTATTTTTTTATCGGAATAGCATGTGCTCTCAGCCTATTGGTGTGCATGTATGTAATTCTATCAAATTATCAAAAAAGGATTCCTTTGACAAGAGTGTTTCTCTACAGACACCACTGACCTGACCTCACTTCTATATTCTCTTCATTTAGTTCCAAATTAATTGTACTGTGCATCAGCTTTTCCATTCTGTTGTTCAGGGCTTATTTCAAGCTCACTGGCTAACAGTTACCTTGTGCATTGCACTTGACCGGTTTGAATACCAGTGCACAGCATTAGCTCCCTTTCCATTTCCCCAAATCTTACTGTTATTCCAAGCTATCCAAGCTCGAAATGTCAGAGCCAGACTTGCTGTCAGCCAACTCTTGTTGGGTCATCCAGTCCTGTAGGGTATAGAAATCTGTGTTCTCTATAGACACTGTAACACCTTCCCTGTGCTGACTGTGACAGGGAAGATGGTAAAAAGCATAAAATGGGATGGAGCTTTCCAGGCGCTTCAGTGGAACAGAACTGGCCTCTTTGCTCCAGCCATTCAGTCGGAGATGGAGGTGTTGGATAGAGTATGAAGAAGACCTGTTGGTTTGTAAGTTTGGTCTCAGAGAAATGCAAGGTTGGGACTTTCAAAGAAACTCAAGGGGCTTATGGGCAGCCAATGTATTTTGGCCCCTGATGATGGCCTTTTCTCTTCCAGGTGGTGAGGCAAGAGTGAGGGAGATGTTTGCTAGTAAGCACAGAGCGTCCTCTTGGAGGCTTAGTGCTGCCAGTCAGCAAAAGGGAATGGGAGCAAATGCAGTAGAGCCAGATGTGCAGTTTTGCTGGTTAATGCAAAGTGCTCTGTCTAGCAGTCTGCGTGGCTTTCCAAAGAGTGCAAGAAGTGTGACCTTGTGAGATGAATGGCTTGTCCATTCTTAGTCCCCAGAAAATACCAGAAATCGTAAGTGCAGTTCCTGCAGGAAGTTGTAACTGCACTTACAAGCTTGAGTTCTTGGTCGTTTTCGCTTGTGTCTCCCATGGACCAAGTTTTGTTTGTTTGCTTGGCCTTGCTTCTCTTTTGATCACCTTGGTGGTTTTTTAGTGCTTGGTTGGGGCTGGGAAGGCAGATTGTGAGAAAGCTCCCGCCATAAGAACAAGCGTATTTGCTTGTGTTTGATGGGGGAGGGATGTGTTTGAGCCAGGAGTAGTCATGGTGGCATCCCTGTGGTGGGGAAGCCTGTTGTAACAGTACAGGGAGAGTATTGTGGTGAGTACTATGCCCTGCCAGGATCAGGGAATGAGGCGTGGTCCCTAGAGTGAAATAGTACCATCATAGTGACTGAAAGCAGGTAAGGAGTGGGACCCTGCTCGGGTAGGCAGAGCTCTGTGTCCAGGTAGAAGTTCAGGCAGCTCGGCAGTGAAGGTTGCCTCAAAGTATCCTGGTAGATGGGCACCGTGGGTCAGCACAACAACTCGTGAGAAGTATTGGTTCATTTTTTCTCTTCCACAGGACTCAGAGCAGAATTGGGTCTCCTGTCTCCCCCCAGCACACAGGGCCATCACGGACTGTCCGGCGCTACCCAGTCAGCAATGGCCAGCTCACCTCTAATGCACTCCCTAATGGGAATGGACATGAGCAGAGCAGCTCTGGGCCACACATGGTTTCCCAGGAGCACACCTTGTCTGCAAAGGGTAAGGCCTCCAGGGCTATCACTCTTTTGGACTTCTTGTTGGAGTGTCATGGGAAAAAACAATGGTGTGACTGAGGATCCCCAAGAAACTCTGGACTGTGCTGCTGGGTGGAATGGAAAGGGAAGGTCAGCATGGGCATTGCTGGGCTTGGTGAAGAGAGAGACCCTACTGAAGGAGAACAGATCAGGGGAGTAAAATGCTGACGGCAAGGGAGAGGAGTCAGGGGTATGTGACAGATGCTTCCTAGAGATGTGGAACATCACCCCAGCATGCTGCCCTTGAGAGGGATTGTTTCAGTTTGTAGGAAGAGCGTCTCCCAGCTTCCTTCTCAGTCTGAGCAGCCCTCGAGGTCAGATTGTGCAACCAGTGTCTAGTTCTTCCCTTTGGCTGCCTGCTTGGTGCCTTCTGACGTGAGCAGGGATCAGGCCAGGCTTCTGGGACTTGCAGTTGCTGAGCCTCAGTGCCTCCCCAGCTAGGACAGATGCAAGATGTCTTCTGCAGCTTGGCTCCCCCTGAAACCATGATTCCCCAGGGAGTCACCATGTGGCACCTCAGCCCTTATGAGTAAGGCTATGAACTTGATTGAAGCTGTAATCTGAAAGTGGGGATTGAAATGGGAAGAATGGGGATTGAGCACAGCAAGGGGGGCATCCCCAGAAACAGCTGTCTTCGTGGGCGGGGATGGAGGACTCTGGTGTGGAGCCAGCTGGCTCATGGTTACACAATAGTTCCTGTTGTCCCATTTTCCACAAGCCCCCAAGAGCTCTGAGTGCAATTTATTCCCATATCTAATGTGAGGATGGTGAGGGACCAGGAGGGGACCACAGGTAGTTGCAGGAGGTCACGGCTGGTTTTCCCAAGCCCTGATGCTCTCTTTGAGGGATACTGATGTGGCTGTTCATGTGGGAAGTCTTCCAGTAGTTTAAGGGCAGCCAGTCTCCCAACTACTGATGTGGCTGGAGAGAGAATATTGTCTAAAGCAGAAAAACACCGTTTATGCTGGAGTTGGTGCGTGTGTACCCCTTCACAGGGAGTTACGCCACTCCAGCTGGGCGGGCAGAGCATGCTACTCACTGTTTTTCGTGTGTTGACAAGCTCTTACTGATACTGGAGCAGAGGACAGGCTGGAGTGATAAACGGGCAAGGAGAGACACTGCCCCGGAGAGCAGCACAGACCCCTCCTTGCTCTGGGAATGCTTTGGAGCTTAAGCTGCAAGTTACTAGCCCCCTGGCCTGGAGATGCTATTTCCACTTAGCACTACCCTTTTCTTTCATAGGGGCCAATCTGACAGAGAAGATTAGGAAGATAAAAATTGTCTTCACACCCACCATCTGCAAGCAGACGTGCCGGGGCGGGCGCTGCTACAACAGCTGCGAGAAAGGAGACACCACTACTCTCTATAGCCAAGGCGGGCATGACCACGATCCCAAGTCTGGTTTCCGCATCTGTGAGCACCCTGCCCACCTTCTTACCTGCTCCCCCACTCCTCCTGCCTTTCCTGTCTCCACAGACTGAGGACTTGGGCTGCTATAGGGATGGGAGGAGATGGCCTCTCTCAGTGCCTTGGAAGATATCCTGGGGTCATGGGACTTACTCCAACTCTGTCTCTGCAGGAGGAATACAGCCCTTGCCTCATTGCTTTCTTTCCTGGGCAAGAAACTTCTGTTTCCATCCCACCCCAGGTAGAGGGGATGCATGTGTTTGAGTCAGGCCTGCAGCCAAGCCTCACCACCCCCTCCTTCTCAGAGCCAGCTCACTGCTTTCGTTGGCATTCAGTCTTGGGGCTGACTTTCATCACCTAATTTCCTCCTGTTCTCTCCTTTCACTCACGTGGCAGCCAGGAGAGCTGGCTGCAGGTTGCAAGCTGTTCTTATAAACAAGGCTGTTGAAACCTCTGCTCGCCTTTCAGAGCTGCTGGGATCGCTCATCGGGTCACTGAGATACCCAGCCATGGGTTGGGCACATCCTCTTGGAGCTAGTTTGTGGGAGCAGCCCTCAGGACCTAGTGGGACTTGTCCTCTGTAACTCTAAAATTCTTCTAACATCGAGAGAGTGCCAAGTCTGGCTGCTGTGGACACTGGCTTATACGGGCTTCACAGGAATTTCTGCCTAGATCCCAGCCCAAAGATGTGTGTCCTCCCAACAAAACTGATTGCTGGGCTTGAGCAAATGAACTTGGGGCAGGGTGGGAGCTCGTCCCCTGGGATGAACCTGACAAGTCATCCAGGGATGTGCAGCAGCAGTGTCTCATTTCACACTGAAATGCGTCAGGATGATCTGTCAGGGAATCGTGTGCTTTGCCCGAGTGTTGCTTACACTGAGAGACACTCCGGGTTGCTCCAAGCATCTGATGAGGCCAGAAAAGATGCGTATTTGTTTTCGCCTGTGGATGCTTTTTCTGAGCCTGTGCAGATGAATTGCTCATGGTTCTTTTGTCCCACTCTGCATTTCTTCCACTTGAGCTACTAGCAGGGCCAGGACTGGCTGGGAGGTGGGCTCTGAGGATGTGGCTCTCTGCCTGTTTTCTCCTGCCTTTCCCATCCCCACTGAGTTACCTTCTGAGCTGGGAGTAAAAACCAAGTGGGGAAGGGGCAATGCAGAAGAGAAGGAATAGTACTGACTTGGCTGCATGCAGCTGCCGTAGCTCCTGCCCCACTTGGAGGAATCATGTTATGTCAGCAACACCACCTTGGCCCTGGGGAACTGCCCTACAGGGCTTGAGTGCCCCAGGCTGGCCATGGCCCCACAGCCCAAGGGAGCGCTCACTGTCTTCAGCCCATGACTCCAGTCCTCAGCAGAGCTGGGGGAAGATGGTGGTGCACAGCAGGGACCCCAGACTGCCTCCAGGCTGCAAGTACTGACTCCATCCCTGTGCTAGGCCTGGTCCTTGGGCACCATGGGACTAGTGCTGCCCCAGATCCAGCTGCCTGACCTACCCAAGCCGCCCCTCGGCTAGAGACAGTGTCTCAGTCTCTTTGCCAAGCGAACCTCTGTTTGCCTTGCAGATTTCTGCCAGATCCCCTGCCTGAATGGAGGGCGCTGTGTGGGCCGGGATGAGTGCTGGTGCCCCTCTAACTCCACGGGGAAGTTTTGCCACCTGCCAGCTCCCTCTCTGGAAAAGAAGCAAGGAGGGAGAGCTCCGAAGACCCCAGCTGGTGGCTCTGTGAGGCGCTCCACCTACACCCTGCCCTTGTCCAACCAGCTGGGTGAGCGTGGCCAGCAGCTCCAGGCTGCATATTTTCCTCCTATTTGGGTGCTCCTCAGATCTTCATTAACAGATGCAAGGAGGCCACTACCTCCTTATGCTTGCCTTTTCAGGCATGGTGTTAGAAAAGTAGTTCCCTAAGTTTTATGAACGGCTCAGTTTACTGGGGAAAGGTTTTATCCTGTCTCTGGGCCAGAGGAATGTTTTCTCTTTGATGCAATCTTCCTCTAGATTTCCTGGTGGGGTCAATCTACCTCTCCTCTCTTGTGACTTTGTTGATGACAAGATGCTCTGTGGGTGCCAAGTTGTTACCAGATTGTCACAACTGTGGTATGAACTCGTTTTCCAGCTTCCCTAAACCCTTCCCTGGTGAACGTCCACATCAACCACCCTCCAGAAGCCACTGTGCAGGTTCATCAGGTGGCCAGGGTGCGGGGTGATGCAGAGGTGTCAGAGGAGAACAGCGTGGAGGCAGTCCTGGGCCCTCAGCTGGCCGCCTTGCCCTGGTACACCTATGCCCACAGGAATGGCAACAGCATTGCCACAGAGAGCAGCCAGCAGCAGCAGAGAGCCCCGGGGCTGCTGGGGAGGTGTTTTCGGGAGGCTGTCCGCGGGCAGGTAAGAGATCACTCATCAAATGTTGGAGTGTGTGTAGATAACGTTCTTTATTCTGGGGTGCGCTGCCATATGGAGCAACATAAGCCTTTCATTGTGTCAAGCTGTTCAGCATTAGTTTGGGCATCACGCAGGTGCTGTGGACACGGGCAGCAATGTGGTAGTACTTGGGAAGAAAATCCCTTGGTTTAGCCCAACAGGGAGACCTCTCTGCCTTGGCCTGACCGGGCTGTGCCCTGGAGCAGCACAGCCCAGACATGATGGCTTTCACACACAGTCTTCTTTAAAAAGGGTGCCCTATTTATAGCAACATTTACAGTCATGCTCTGCGATTATTATAGGAAACATATAAAACATAGGAAAATTCCTTTCCCTCTCAGACGATAAATGAAAGTCTGATTTCCATGGAACGACGCCTTCCTGGGCAGCTCGATCAGCGCTTGGGAAGCAAATGCACGTGAAGGGCTTTCTCACCCCTGTCCCACAGTCATCGTAATTTCTTATTTTGTCTTTTGCCATATGTTTCTCTTGCGTCACTGGAAAAGCATCAGAGGTTTTTGGCACCCACAGGAACACCTGTGAGCTCCCCTGGATCAGCTTGTGCTCAGTGAGACCCCTCAGCTGGGGAGCCTGGGACTTGACCCCCTTCCCGCTGCTCCCCAGCCCTTTCTGGGGGCCTGCTCCTGGTTCCCATCCCATCCTTCAGTTACTCCCACCCAAGCTGTTTCTAGCAGGATTCGTTCTCAGCCATTCCCTAGTGCAAAAATAGGTAAGATCAGACCCTGGGGTTGGAAACCCCCTGCTCCTCCATGGTGGGACGGCCGCTTCCTGGCCCTCGGAGCAGATGCTGATGCACAGAGATGATCACAGATGCACAGAAAAGCTGCAGGAGATGCTGGGGCGGTGGGCGGCGAGGAGTGCAGCAGGGGGTACCCTTGCTGTGCTCACACCTCACCCAGCTGGGGTGATGCTGTGTCCGGGCAAGGGCGAGGAGCCCGGTGGGGAGCGCTTGCCTCTCCCCACTCAGCCGCAGCCAAGCCGATCGGTATGTGAGCACTGGGCAGGCGGCCACGCGTGCCTGGATGGGGGCCAGCGCCGGCCTGTGGGCCGCGGCTGCTCCGCTCTAATGGGGAAGCCTGTAATCCAGAGGGCCTTGCTGGGGGGGCGAGGACGGCGGGAAAGAGGGACTCATTAAGTGTACGAAAGTGCCTGACCGCAAGCTCCCCACCGGGCTGGAGTGGTGCACCCATTTCACTTGCGGATCATCCAGGCACGGGACTGATCCCAGGGCTTTGCTGGGTGATGTCATCTCTGGTTCATCTCCTACTCTGTTTGATGTCCCTTTCCCCTCTGAGGGGTACAATTGAGGGATTCTCGTGCTTTTCTGTCTGCACAACTGTTTACGATCTTAAACTGCATCCCTGGTCCCGCCACATCCCAGTGGGGAGCTGTGCCGGGAGGGCCATGCCAGCCTCTGACCTCAAACCTTTGTCCACCGCTGCCATGCCAGCTGGCCAGTGGATGAGCGTGTGTGCTCTCCCTGTCCCTCAGAAGCCTGATCCTCTTCTCCGCTCTCCACAGTGCACCAACCCCCTGCCAGGGCTGACCAAGCTGGAGGACTGCTGTGGCAGCGTGGGGCTCTTCTGGGGCATGGACCGGTGCCTGGCCTGCCCGCCCCGTCCAGGTGAGTACTACTGTGGCTGGGATGGCATGAGGGACAGCCCAGACCCTTGGCAGCAAAAACGGTCAGGCTGCCTCGTGCAGCCGAGGAGGAACAGAGTGGATCCCAGGTCCCCTGCTGTGTGGCTCTCCTTTGCCCGGGGCTCTTGGGGATGGGTGGCACGTCTGAGGTGATGTGTAGGGCCATGCTGGCTGCCACCCCTGCCTGCGCACCAGGGAGCAGCTCTCTGGTGTGGGTGCTGGCCCCAGGCTCAGCGCTTTCTTCCTAAACCACCTCTGTGAAACCCCAGTGTGGCCGGTGGCTCCTGCCATGCTAGCCCCACTTGGAGGGAGAAATGGGAAAAGAGTGGCCATGGTTTTAGGAGGTGCAGTCCTAGATCAGTGAAGGAGGCTGCAGACTCGGCCCTATAGAGTTATGGGCTTGCTCTGGGCCCGACACAGGCTTGGCAGGGGCTGTGGAAATAACACTACATCAAACAATTGGCAGGAGCTCACCCGGGGTCTGTTCCAGGGGCACAGGCGTCCAGCTCTGGTTTTGCTGCACTTGGAAGCTGGATGGACTGATCCAGCAGGAGACGGGGATTCCTCAGCCGCTTTGCTTGGGGTTCTTCATGATGAGCATGGCCCCTTGTGCCATGGCCCCATTCTGTGTTGTGGTGGAGAGGCTGTGCTGAAGGAGTCAGCCCCATGGGCACAATGGCTCTGACAGCCAGTGCTGATGGGGTCTGGTGCAGGGCAAGGTGCACAAGTCCAGTGCAAGTCCAGAGCTGCTCACTCTCCTGCCTACCTGCCTGATGTCTGTCATCACTGCCTGTCTGTTTGTTCACATGCCTTCACTGGATCGAAGGACTAAAGTAATCAGACCCCATAGTCCAGACTTTGACCTCTGAGGAGAGCAGAGGTGTCCAAGGTGGCGGGTTTTGTGAAGCATGTGTGGTGCCTTTTAGCTCTGCTCAGAGGCTGTCCCACTCACTCACACATAGGCTCCCAAAAACTGTTTGCGTGTCATTGTCCTCCCTTGATTCAGTTTCCTCCTCAGACAGGGGTAAGGCCAGCTAGAGCCAAATTCCTTGCAATCACAGACGAGGTTGTCAGCATCCTGGAAACCAACTCAGATCTGGGGAACTCTGATTGCTGTCATCTTCTCGCTCTGCATGGCTCTGCTATGGCCCTGGGCCATGCTGCTGCTTGCCTAGCCTCATCCATTTGCCAGCTCCAAGGGAGCCTTCAGCACGTGATACTGGGGTGAACATGGGGTCTCCACATTCAGCACAAACAAGGAAATGCCACACACAGGCCTCAGCCTCCTCCTCTTTGTCCCCAAATTTTGCATCCCCAGTCACTGCTTTCTTCTCCCCATCCCACAGCTGTCTCCCCATTTCTCACCCTGTGTCTCTGTGATTCCCCCCCATTAGGAAGCAGGGGGAGCACTTAACACTTCAGTTAGGCTGCAGATGCTGCAAAATCTCTGCACCTCCTTTGTCTTTCTCTGTGCCAGGATGCTAGGTATTGCTCAGTGGCCAGAGCTGCAGCAGTGATTTGCTCTGCTGGGCTTGGACCTTCAGGCTTCAAAACATATCTCTAACCACAGGCTTCCAAGACATGAAAAAAGGCAGGAAATACCCTCATGGGGTACTTGCAATCAAACAGTCAGTAGAGCAAATGGACTCAAGAAATGTCTCCTAACTGCCAGCAGGTCTCACTTCCAACAGGTCAGCGCATGCTCTGTGTCCCAACAGCAGCTGAGACTCAAGGGAGGTTGTCACTGCTGCACTTCATTGAGTGGACAGATGCTTGTCTGGCTTTTTTTTTTTCCAGAGTAATTCCATGGGGATATGAAAAATGTATCCCCCTGGGTCTTCTGTCTTCCTGCACCACAAGAAAATCCCATTCTCGGTCCCTCTGGCTTTGGGCGATAAAGTTCCCTCCTGGAGACCAAATGGCTCTTGTTGATTTTGGCAGGAATTCAGGCTAGCTGAAGGGCCCATTTTCGTCCTCTTTAATTGTGTGCAAGTATCTTCCTCCTTTGGCTACCTCTGATTGACTGTCCCATAACCAGCCCCACATGCTGGAGACCACACAGTGCAAGTGAAGGGAGCTGTAAGGCAGACACTTGATGGAGACAGTCTAAGAGAGCCTGACTATTGTAGAGTAAGAAGCCCAGGTGACTGGCGTGCTATTCTCTGGTGTGCTATCTTCATACACAAGAGATCTCACGCTGGAGTGAGGCCAGGGAAACAGTCCTTTCTCCCTCACCTTACTGCTCTAACCAAGACATTGAGCACTGTGACCTGTCATTGGCCTGTGCCTCCTCTGCCAGGGCTCCCAGGCCCATGCTTGTCCAGTGTGAAGGCATTGCTCTGCATTATTCCTGCCTGTACACCACATCCCACACTCACATTCCTTCTGTCTCCTGGTCTTGCTGGCCTGTGTTGTGCTCACTCAAAGTCACTGGGCTGTAGTTCAGTGACCTGGTGTCTCGTGCACAGAGATAACATGTCCAGTAGATATTTCCAGCTTTCTTCTTGGCACTGTGGTCTTTGGAGGAAACTTCTCCCTGTGCTCGTGTGTCCTGGGGAGGCGTGCACCAGAGCAGACTTGACAGCACTGGGAATTTAATTCCAGCAACCAGAGACAGAAATGGCAGGAGCTAGTTCAGTGTAAACACTTACAAATGTACAGAAGTGCAGCCAGGCAAGAGCTAGACAAATGGAGAACTTGTTTGGATTGACTGTCTGCCCGAGACACTGATTGTTAGTAGAGTCTGGATACGTCCGGATGTCTCCGTCGACTGCAGCTTTCATGTTTGGTACGTGTTTGTGTGCGGAAAGACATCAGAGAAGAAGAATCAGAGGCAGGCATCTGTCCGAGTGAACCTGCCGTGACCAATCTGTGCTATTTTTTGTGTTTTGCCCAGCATAAGAAAAGGCAAGGCACTTGAATGCTTTGTCTGCATCCTAAGGAGACCGTGTTAAAAGCTGAGTCCAGAATTAAGGTAGGGATGGGGTTGATCTGGCCAGGACTCTCTGGGATGGGTGTAACATTAGTCTCAGAGGTTTCCTTAGGCTCTGTTCAAGCTTTTGTCTGTCTGGTTTGCTGCTGGGAGGTTGTTTATTGTTAGGTCCCTTCAGAGAAGTGGGCACAGAGATGAGTATATATAGTAGAAGTTGTTAGAAGTTTTCTGTTGCTCATGTAAGCAAGAACTGAAGATGGAATCCCCAGGATACATCAGAGACAACCCTGAGAGAAAGGGAAGAGACAAGAGTTTGCTCCATGAGTTGTTGGGGCAAAAGCTGCCACCCAAGATATGAAACAAAGTGATCAGCCAGAGGCAGAGCCCTGGAGAGTGGCAGGACACCTGCAAGCTGTTGTGTGGCCACAGTCCTTCAGCTGCTGAAGACGGAGATATCTGGATGAAATGTGCTGTGCTGCAAGATAGGATAAATCAGATGGAGGCATCCAGTGACCCTCCTGGATCTTTAGTACTTGGAGGAGGCAGTGGAGCACACAATGAATGGGTAGAGCAGAGGGATGGAGCAGATGGGAGCTGGAAGGTAAAACTTGGAGAAGACTGATAGTGGGAGAAGGGAATTAGAGAATGCAGACACAGCTAAGTAGACATACTTGGACATGGGATACAAGGACTAGCAGGGTATTTGAGCAGTGTTGGTGAGGAAGCTGTGCTGAAGCAGTGTCCCTCACTGTGGCAAGCTTAGAATGTGGAGTTAGTAGCAGGCACAGTGCTGGGCAGACCTACTCCTGCTTACCCACCAGACTATATACTATTTTGGGGTACACAGTGATCTCTGGAGAACTTGCTCAAACAAGGTCAAAACATGGTCCATGGAAAATAAAACCAACAAGACCCAAGCTGCAGGTTGACCCAGACCCCAGGGTGCTTTCCCTGAAGCCGTGGCCCTCCTCGGGAACATGGGGAGAAAAGCAGATCTGGCTCATCTCTTTGTTTCATGGTTTGGATGGCAGCCTTTGCCCCAACAGCTCATGCAGCAAACTCTTGGCTCTCCCCCTTCTCCCAGAGCTGTCTCTGATGTATCCCCGGGGTCCCATCTTCAGGTCTCACTTACATGAGCAGCAGCAATTTCTCAGCAACTTCTACTACTGCCGCTTCAGCAAGGTTGCAGAGAGTTCTGCCCAGAGGAGGTTACAGCCCTCCTCTTCCACCTCCTCCCTGTCCCTGAGACCACACATCTCTGCAACCAGCAGCACTCCAGGAGAAGCCGATACCAATGATGGACACCATCTCCAGTACTCCCCAGGAGCTACAAGTTTCACCTTTCTGTGTGGGCTTTGGGGACTTTCTGGGTGCAGAAGTAAACCTGCATCTTCCAGGTCCTGTTTTGTCAGCGCCCCTTGTCCCTTATTTCAGGCCGAAGTCAACCTGAGCACGGACTGGGCTGTGCACCCATTGATTGTGCTCATTGCAGATCTTCCTGGGGTGCTTTCTCTCCTCCTGCCTATGGGTTTTAACTACATTAAGAAACAAGTCTTTGAAGGCTATTGTTTTGTTTTCATTCCCACTCCCCGTGTTTTTTCAAGTTTTTTGTGCTAGAGAAAAGTCTGAATTTCAGTGGAAAGTTGGATCTTGTAATGTCTGGCTTGGCGTCCGCAGCACTCCCCAAACAGACCTCCCACCACGAGAGGGGTGGCAGCTCACCCATGGAGCCGTCATCATCAGAAACACCGAGCAGCTCTGCACGCCCCATGCCTCCCCTGCACTGTGCCTGCAAGCATTGAAACAGCCACAGGAAGCCGCTTGAAAATCTAGCCCCTTGGTCTGCTCTTGTGATCAGATTAGGGAGGATACAGGAAAAAAACCTCTAGAAATACAGGAAGGAGGCTACGGAGGGGGCTGGTTCTGCAACTGCTGCACCACGTGCCACAGAGAGCCTGTGTAGGACAGCAAAGAAGGGCTGGAGGTGGAGAAAGAAGCTGAAACTTCTTCATGGTTGTGGCAGTACTGCAGAGAGCAATGCTTAACTGAGGGAAGTACAGCATTTTCAGGACTGCCTTGTTCTGCAGAGTGCCTGTTTTGCCCATCATTCATGTGCAGCCTTGCAGGCTCGGCACACAGCAGCACAGTGTTATAAAAGCTGGGGGGTAGGTACAGAGGCATCTTGTCTCAGCCAGTAGCCACTGTGGGAGCAGAGTGAGGTTCTCTCTGTTGAAATGACCCTGAAGGCCAACAGTAATTCCCAGTCTTTTTTTCCTTTAAGCGTCTTTTTCACCTTGAGAATCTTTATTGTCCATGAGTAGAGCAGAGCGCTTAGTTTCATATTGCACTTCAGCACTGGTGCGTGTCCTCCCCACCCCTGCTACCACAACCATTATGGGACATTGGAGAAAGTCTGACTAGTACAGACCACCCAGAGGAGAGGAGAACAGTCAAGACAGATCTGGACTGAAGGCTTTGTGTCCTTTCCATCTTGTCTGTTTTGCCTGGGAACTCAGCTTATCCCCACAGCCCTGCCTACTTCTTGTTCTATCATCTCCAATATGTGTTCTCACTGGAGGCTACAGAGGAGTTCAAGCTGCTCTGCTCTTCTGCCAGCAAGTTCAGCAGCTGAGGTCCTCTCTGCAGTGGAGGGTGATCTCTGCTTCATACTAAACCACGATGAGGTCTGACTGGGTCCACCACCCCCACCAGATGCCACAAGACCGTGCACTTTTGCTCCTTTCATCTCCCACATGCTGAAAAACACAAGGCAAGCAGAGGCACGACAGCCACCCTCCTGACTACATGCTCTGTGCCCACTGTGGGCACAGGGATTTGTCTGGGGTCCAGCTGGGGCAGCAGTTCT
>WEIS01104268.1:0-11990 GCA_013389965.1 Todus mexicanus | reverse complement strand
TGAAGACAGAATTAATTTTCTCAAGGGCTTTTCTATGGCTGTCATCACTATCATATCTTAAATATTCATTGGGCCAGAGAGAGAGGGAGAGAAATGTTGGAGTTTGGTCGTTGGAAGACCACCTGGGAGACTTGCTCCAGTGCAGTCTTTGCTCCAATGAATACTTAAATAGCCTGTATTGAACAAAACAGCTTCAAGAGGAGACACTAACCTGCTGGTACCTACAGTCTCCTGGTTATAGTATTCATCAGACAAGCGGGAAACTTGGGCTGAAGATCTTCCTAATTAGACATAAACTGGCCCCAGGCCTTCAGAGGGTTAGCTATCACCTATCAGACTGCTGCTTGCTTTTCCACTAAAAGGCTACTTAAGGCACTTCATGATAAGGCACTTAACTACAGTAGGTGACTTACCACGATGTGATGGAGTGAAAAGTTGTCTTTCTTCCAACTGGAGGTAGCTCCTCATGGCTGGCTCAAACAGTTCCTCACCAAACTTTCTGGTTTCTTCAGAGTCTTCTTGGGCATCCAGTTCTATCCATGCCCTCTACCAGTGGCCAGCATATAAGGCTGTAAGCCAAAACCAGATCCAAAGTCAGTCCTGGTGAAGGATCTAAGCACAACCTAGTCCATAAGGAAGCTGAAATAAGCCAATTCTTCTTTAGCCTCTCCTTTCCCGGTGTAGATGGTGTTACACTGATGCATATGGCACAAAGGCTCTGCTCCAAGCAGCTCAGCAGTCATCTCTTTCTCCATCATATATTTAGTAAACAAGTGATTAATGTGTTAAATACCCTCATTGCATGAACAGAAGCTGGAGGTGGAAACCCCCTGCTCTTTTCATAAGGCAAGGAACCAATGTTGGCTCCAGCATTCCAATACCACCTTCCTCCTTTGCTTAATGACAGCCCTGCTGAATCAATACCAGCTTCAAAAGGAGGAGAGAGTAACACCACTCCAAAATATTCAGTCTCTTGACTAAGGTAACTTCGTGCTAAGCGTAGTACTGGGTCACATAAACAGCTTTTTAGCTGGGAGATGTATTAGCAGCTTGTTAGGCTGACTGTAGTCTAATCCAGCTGTCTTTGACTTTGAAATTTGTTCTCAGATATGACAGCAGTGAACATCAGTTTTTGGAAAGTGAGACTCAGCCTCCACCACTTTAATTTCCTTCTAACTCAGATAAAACTTGATTGTGTAATGCCTGTCTTCTTTACAGTTTCTTACTTGTTTGGGGACTTGGTTTCTTAATTATTGAGGGTTCAAATATTTCAAGTCATTTTCTTCTGCTGCCAAAGATTTATAAGCAGGTTTCAGTTAATGATCTGTTCTTTTTTTAACCTTCCATGTCTATCTATACTCCACAGAAAACATTCTTGTGGATTTCTATTTTTTTTAACTGGATTTTCCCCCTTTCCCTTGAAATCATCTTTTTTGGAATCTCAGTTTCTCTATTAATTATTAAAACACAAACACATTTTGCCATAGAAACACAAGCTTTCCCTCACATAACACATCCCAATTTAAATGAACATTGATAGAGATAAAAATAATATAAAATTTCATTTTTCTGCTGGAGACCTATTGCAAACATTAGAAGAATTTGAAAATCTCTGCTCCGAATTAGCCATAAACACGAAAGCAATCCATGACTCATTTCACATCAGTCTCCATGGTAGCAATCAGGTGGTAGTAATATCTAATCACCATGAACAAGGGTCAGATTTTAACCGGTGTCTTTAACCCTTCAGTGTTTTATCAGAAAATTACCAATTCTTTCAGCTGCCCAGATGGTTTAATAGGCTCTTTTATTCTCTCACGTCTAATTGTTTGTCTCCTGTAAATATTTGGGTTTGATTCATTAGAATACTTACTGTGTGCTCATGAAGCACTAGCCCTTTCATAAACCTTTCTTGAAGATAGCAATCATTAAACAATCTATTGCAACCTCACCCTATTTTTGATTCATGGTCTCGGATTCCCTCAGCAGGCCAAGGGCCAGCATCACTGGAGGGTAAAGTCAGACCTGAAAACCAGGAAGCCCAATTATTGTTACTCCGCTACCAAAGGGTATCCAAGGATTGCTCCTGATTAGCAGCTAGACAACAGCCTAACAAGCAGTATGTCTGCATTTCTTCAGAGGGATACACAAAACATATGTGGTGTCATTAAATTAATGCATAGGGACTAGAAGACAACCAAATATAGCATTCAAAGATATATAGCTTGACCTAAACACATAGTGCAGATAATGATTGGCATTCGAGGCCACAATAGAGGCATGAGAGAAGATCATTAGGAAAACACATGACTCAATCTATAATGAAGTAATTATTTGTATTGGAAGGTCAACCATGTCCAACTTTCTGGATGTGTGCTATGGGATCTACTGAGTGATACTTCACCATGAGTAGGCAGTGCTTTCCTAGTTCATTGCCCTGTCACCTAAAAAAAGTAACTTGGGTTATCCTTCCTGTGGTAAATCAAGCTGTGACAGAGTCCTAATGGTATCTGCAGGAAACACTGAGCGTGGAATAGATGAATGTGGCCACTAGGTAAGAGTATTTATTCTAAAAAACTTCAGTTGTCATGGGGTCCCTGAACGTTTGAAGTACAGCAGAGCCAGTTGGAGCCAGCACACACACACAAAAAAAACAACAACAACAACAAAATAACCACAAAACACCAAAAACCAAACAAAAAACCCCCAGATGATAGGAGAAGCAGCCTAGCAAATGGTAGCTCTAATTTATGTTTCCCCCCTTTCGTGGCCATGTTGAGAACCTCCAGGTTGTTCTAAGTCAGTCACACATCCTCCTTGTGCCCTATTCTTAGTTACTGAAAGAACAGAAAATATTTCATTATGGGCTGGGCACAAGTAATGACTTAGGCACATTCAGAATACCTACATGAAAACTGCAATCAGAAAAAATAACCAAAATTGGCCATTTACAATTACCAAGTGCCTGGTGTTAGATAACAACTGCATCCAATTTGTGGAAACCATCAAGCTTTCCACACCTTCCTTTAATTCCTAGCAGCTGCTCCCTGCACAGCCCCAGAAGTTCTCACCACCTTTTCTAGCCCTGCTGCCATCACCATGAGACAGCCACCTCTGCACTCACCAGCACCGAGGAACATGCAAGTCTGTGGGGAGAGAGGGGAAAGACAAAGACCTTCACTTAATATGTGGGTAGCCACAGCAGAGGCAACTGCAAGTGAGGATTTGTCTCCCCTCCTCCTCATAGGCTGGTTGCCTGCTCATATCACTCTCATTGTATTTCTAGTGAGATCCACATCATTACAGACATGGAGAACAAGGAGAGGATTGACTACTGGAGCATAGTTCTGTTGTTTTCTTTGCTGTGCTTTGGTGCTACTCTAAGTACTTGAGTGGGCTTTGCTTCTAAACAACTTGGTAACAAACCCCCTGGTGATTTCACGTAAGCAAAGAATTCAGCACAGACTTATTCATTAATGTCATGGCTACATCTCCTATCAGCCTTAAAATGTCCTAGCTCCAGAATACAGACTTGTCAGAATGCTGGGTAGGCATCCCAGAGAGTAGGATCTCTTTACCCAGCAGAGTTCAGAAAGAAATGAAACCTTTGTGGAAAGTGGAGGAGAGGAAGAGGGAAGAAAACAGAAGAACTTAGCAACACAGCTGATAGGGATCTCACCTGTGTTCAGAGGGAACTCTGTGTTGTGGCCCGCTCTAAGGAATACTTTCCTCTTCATTTACATCCAGGGTGCATTTAAATGGTGTTTATTCACTGATCGTGAATTCATAAACATTATTGGAGGCAATTCATTGCAATTATCAGCTCAGGTTACACTCTTCAGAGTGATGGAAGGTGTGAGTAGAACATTATCATGCTAAGGAGAGCTCTGAAAAAATCCCTTTTTCCAAAGCAAGCGCTCTAACCACTACGTTATTATGTAGAATACTGGCAGAGATAGTACATCTTTTGACTGTGGAGGTTCTTTTTCCTCCCAACACAAGAATAAGGTTTTCAAAGCTGCAGGGATTCCAGCTCAGTTCACTGCAAAGTGAGCACAGGGTAATCCTCTGAAATCTTCAGCTTTTGCTGCACAAGCATGAGGAAGGGCAGGAGTTCACTCATATCTCTCTGCTTAGTGTTCCCCAACTCAGTCAGTCCATGAGTGGATTTGGGTTCCGACCTGAGGCATTTTGCTTCCCTCACAGACAGAGAAGGAAGCTTATGTGACCACCTGAAGGTAGTGGAGTACTCAACGAGGGCCAAGCACTTAATATCTAATGACATCTGGCTTCTCCTGTTTAAGCTATAGGCTTTCCCTATCTGGTACTAATGCCGCATTCAGATTGTCTGAGTATGAAAAAGAATTACCATCATATATATCTACTCTTTTGAATCATAATTATTAATATTACTATTTTTCTTTGTTGCTGTACATCTAGATCTTTCACAAACACCCTTAAATTAGTTTTTCTGTCTGAATGTTTCCTTTGATAATTTATGTATATATCTATGAACTTCTCTATTTCTTGTTTATTTTGATAATATCTAAAAAAAAAAATTATGTCTTGTTTTTCTATCTGGCAAAATTTCATGATTTTGGGGGGTGGAGGGGAACATCTACAGAAACATTCATTAAAAAATTGCAGTTCTCACATGAATCTTTACATTTCAATGTTTTCTCTCACGAACTTTATTCATAGTTATTTTCATCTTTGGTAAATTGGCCATCTTAGGGACCCAGCTCAGTATATTGGTGACCCGAGTTTTTTATACACAAGAACAAGGTCTACCATAGAATCATAGAATCATAGAATAATTAAGGCTGGAAAAGACCTCTTAGATCATCGAGTCCAACCTATGACCTACCACCATGGTGCAGTGCTGCTGCAAGCCCCAGGTCCCTGAGCACATCAGGGTCCCTGAACTGCCCTGAGATGTCTGGATTGACCTCAGGCCTACCTTATCACTGAGGACACGTCTGGTGGTCGCTGGGCTCTTGGACGATCCTCAGTCTCTGTCCCTGCTCTGCTGGCCTTGCAGCAGGGGTGCTGTGATACAGCGCCTTTGAAGGCCAGCAGAGCAGGCACCGTGCCTGCCTGCCTTCCCCACCACCCTGTGGTCCCATCCCCTGCTGAGCAGCCCTGTCTGTGCCCTGACACCAATACAGTTACAAAGCCTTTGTGCGCTGGTGTGTTATTGTCCATAATATTTAGATCCTGTGATCTCTTTTCTCTTAGTAGAACTCAACATGGGTCGAAGCAGCAAGAGTGGACTGAAAGCATGTGAAGAAACGCTTTACAAAAAAACAAAAGTGCAGCAATGCCACCGACCTCAAGCATGGTGGGATTTTCACAGCAGTTTATATGTACTAGGATCCCAATTACTTCACTGGGACTTGTTGTCTATGTCTGTGCACTATTTAGACCTGGGGCAGCCCCTACAAGCAAGCAGTGTGAGTAATTGATTTCTCAGGTAAGACAACAAAGAACATATACCTTATTTCAGACCCTTCAGAAAACCATTCAGCTCTTCATCTCCAGAAGAAGAAAAAATTAAATTAAAATTATATTTTCAGTGCACATTTTTATATTCTAACAGAAAATAGAGTGGTTTGGACACCAAAAATGAGAAAACAACCCTTTCCCTCTGAAGTGGGAGAGAAAAAATCACAAAACTTGCTGGTGATACGATTTCCCTTCTTAGCTGTTAGCAGAACAGGGACCAGGATTTTGCAGTTCTGGATTTAGGAGTCTGCTCTTCTTGGTGGTCTTTGAACCTACATCTCCCAGACCCACAGCCTGGGTCAGGCTGGGTTTAAGAACGACCCTTACAATACTGCCCCATATGTTGTTAGCAGAACACCATCTTTATGTCTACTTCATACAGTGGAACAGCTCTAGGAAGGAAAGTCAACAGCATATGTCTCCCCAAAACTCTACTAGTCAGAGCTATCTAACCAGCAGGGCATCCAAGCTCAAGGCCACCTTCTGACTGCTTTATCACAGGCAAATGATCCAAGACTCTGTGTACTCACTGAATGACCCATTCACCAAATGCCAGAATATACTGTGTGCTTTTCCTCTAAACTGGAAGAGAAGTCCTCTGTCTTTACAGTCGCAGCACTTGAATGCTCGAGTGATGGTATGAAAATGAGACATTATTCACAGAAGATGGAAACTACCTAGCTCTGAGTAGCTAAACAGTAGAGAGCTTGCCTGGGAGAGTCAGGAGAGAATGAAATTGTTTCAGTGTAGCTGAAATAGTGAGTCCCAATTTGCCCAGAACCTAAGAAATGCTGCACCCCCCTATACTGCTGAGTAAAGTCGTTTCCTGAGTTAAAGCTCCCACATTATTCTGCCTCCCATGTTATTCAGCCAGACTTTCATTGTTAATAGTAAAATCTATGACTGATTTTAGGACAACTAAGATTGTATTTTTGAAAGGATTTAACTAGTCACAAAAAATAAATGGCAGTTATCCTAAGTTTTCTAATCATTCTACTTAAGCAAGTTATTTCAGTTCCATCTCACACTTTTCCCATGTATGCAGTATGGAAAATCATATCAGCCCATGTAAAACAGACTGCAGAGATTCTTTGAACCCAGTCCACCACCCCAAATCATTTGCACAAAGTCAAAGCCAGTGCCAAATATTAATAATTTAAATTAACAATATTTTTCAGCCAAGTCATTTTGGCAGTATGGATTGTAAGAGACAGAGGTTTCAGACTTATTTATGTCTGTAAAACTGTCTGGATGAGAAAGGGCCCGCTGCCCGCTTATCTTTTTTCTTGTCATCGCTCTGAGTCACCATCCTAATCACAAACCATCCCTTCAGATTTCCCTAGTGCAATAATCTATACATCTATCTGTCATCCAGTCTTGAGTGAAGTGGCTGTTTCACTCATCTGACAGAAGCAGAGTTGGTTTGCCAAATTTCCATCACTATCACTGCATGGCACAACTCTGGGTTATTAATAAATAGTTTGTTACCTAGGGCCACCTAGCATGGATTACTTTGGAAGCATGTCTTATCTTAGTGCAACAATTACAGCATTTAATAGGTTAAGGGATACAGTGTATGTAAGATTTCAGGAAATCCTTTCACAAGGTTTTCATTCCTTACTTGAGATGCAGGGCACAACTATTTAAGGATTAGCTCTTCCCTCTCCCAACACATGCTTCTTTGATGATACCACAACCTTCTAGCTTCCTCTGTGGAACAGAAATGGAGAATAGACACACTAAGGGAATTATTAGACTCAGTCTCTTTTATACCTTTAAGGCAATTACGTTCCAAGACAAGAGTATCTAATGTGCAGCACTTCCAGCACGTGTAACTTAGGTATTTTTATGAAGTCATGAAAACCTCGAGATATATTCCTCTTTTCAAAACTGTAGTATGTTATAAACCTTAAGCCAGGTTTAATGCAAGTGTTTATTTTTTTAACATTTTCAAAGTGGAAAATGTTTTCTCATAAAAATATATGGGCATCTTTTACACTCTAAAGAACTCTTGAGCCTTTATTTTGCCCTGGTGGAGGACTAAAGGCAGAATTTTATAATAACCAAGAATAATTAATTTGCTTATTTGTATGTTTTGGCTTGACACTCAACATCATACTATCTGAATATAGCATTGCTGCAATGGAGAAGCATGCAAAATAGCCTATGGAGAGTGACAACTGCCAGAGGAGTACTTTAAAGAATGAATAATATATAGAAGCATGTTTTACATAGCACCCTGGACTGGGCAGATGATATGTATGTCACAGGGAGAGTAATTTCTGCCAGAGATGTTCCAGTAAAAGTAATTCCGAATACATCATTCATAGTCAAGATGTACGGAGGAAAGCTATTCATGTATTTCTGAGCAGACATCTCTGGCATCATTGCCTAAGTGGTAGAAGACTGGGCATAATAACAGGCACAGAAGGTGCCAGTGTTCCTCTTCCTTAAATTAACCAGGCAGAGCTTGTTGAATATTTCTCATCAAAGTGGTTTTCTGAAGGAAGAGGGTATGTTAGATAGTTATAGACAAAAGAAAACTTAACTTTTTTTTTCTTCCTTAACAGTCCTGATCTTTGACTGTTCGCTTCATATCTCCTCAGAACTCCACTTCTCTCTCTCATAGGTAGAGTTTGTCAAAATCGCACCTCCACTCCCACAGCCAAACTTCTTCTTTGGTACCTTTTCTATGATGCATGTCTCTTCACTTCCTCTATACCTTCACAAGCTTTCATTTTATCTGTCAAGTCCTTCTGACTTTAACTTCGTTGGGAAATTTCCTCCTAAATTTAGCCAGGTGACAACCACTTTCTATCAAGCAATCCATCACTTGGTTACCTCTCCTTGAAGCACAGAACTGAAAAATTGCTTTGTCCAGTGATGCTCTGCCTTTACTGGCAGTCATTCAAGTTTGATATAGTTATTCAGACGCTAGGTGAAGGAATTTTTCCTGTCACCAACTGTGGATTTGATTCTAATAGTGGAAGCAAAGTACATCAGAGAACAAAACCATATCCCCAAAATATATTTTGTAGCTGAACACTTTTATGCACAGCAAATTCCTATTATCAAGTTGTCTTAGCATTCGTCCATAGGCAGGATGTCTTCATTGTCACAAAAACTATTTCTATGGTAAAATATCTCTGTTTTACACATACAGACACCCCCAAAACCACAGTTTTCATCAGGAAAACAAAACAAAAACTTTTATTTTTCTCCCCACATACAAATAAGTTCTTGATTACAACTTTTCACAAGAAAAAGTCTTCTCTCTCAATCTGTTTTATCTACGGGGCTTGCAAGGTTGTAACTAACTCCAAGTTTTACCTGGCAGCAAACTGGAATTGAGAGTGAAATGCAGGGAGATCAGTGATGAAATGGTATTTAGTGACCACCCCAAAAAGGAGATGAGCTGCTCACTTCCCTTTCTAGAAGATATTTATAAATTCCTTTAAAGCAGAACATGTTGCAGAAATCTTGCTTGGAATGACAAAGATGTGAGTAAGTGTGACAAGCCCCTCGTCAAAGAAAAAAAAGGTTTCAGTCCTCTGTCCAAATAGATTTCAAAAGACACAATGAGCTACCAATTTTATCTGGAAATGGACACAGAGTGACAGGTCAAGTATGGCTTTTAACTGATGACCATGTAGTAAATAGAAAGAAAATGCCTCCAATAGACAATTCAGGCACCATCATTATCCAGCTCTCCTGATACTTCCATAGCCATTTCTGTCTTACCAAATTTGCTCATCCTAGTCAGTCAGACTCAGGAAAAATGGAATTCATCAAAGAAATAAAAAACAAAACAGCACTTCCATTAGCAATGCTGGCATCCCTGATGAGTCACTGTCTATCATGGTGGACCAGCTTAGTCTCTGTAGGGAATGAAATGCATCTGACCTTCCAGAGTCTAAACAGCAGAATATTCCCTTTGAAGTGAAGCAGGTGATCCGGATAAAACACCTGTACACATGCACACCTATGTAGTCTGCACTGTCAGACTTTCAGAGGGCTCCAGCCACCCTGCGTCTACCAGGGCCTTGGGCAGGATGCACACCTAACCCAGCCTGCTTGGAAGCTATCGTGACTACACCCAGCAACATGGCATCATCCTTATTGTCTATGAGACACTGAGGGTATCTCTTTAGCTGCCACTCCAACACCAAATAGGTCTATATATCCTGTGGCCTATCTGTTATACCCCTGAAGATATCAGGGTTACCTTTGGGTATCTAATACGAAAGAAAACCTGTTTCGGGCATCTGCATCACTCCCTTGGGGTAAGATTCAATCTGAGACATCTAAATTTAGGAGCAGGATTCAGATGACTAAAGAAAGTCACACAGAGCCATTTCAGGCAGCCTACAGTATTTGGACGGTCAGGTGGGGCATCCTAAGATGTCTCTAATGGCAGGAGACTCTAATATTTAGTACCTCAGGTGTTTACATATGACCTGTACATATAAACTGCCAGGGTAGTCAGTGGAGATCTTGACTCAATTCAATTACACGCACATACACATGCAGTTACATTCAAGATGCCCTGTAGTGTGGAAAACACTCATATGGAGATGGCAGAAATGACAGAGGAGCTACAACAGAGCAATCACTTTCCATCATGGCAAGTAAGCACGAGGGAGGATATTTCAGGGATTCTGAAACATCACTGAGCCCTTATGTGGTCATGTGAATTCAGCTGACAGTCAGTACCTTCAACAGTGCCTAGAAAGTGACTCAGATAATACTGAAAACCTGAAACTAATGCATTAGTAAGTTTATAATAGAGACTTTCATTTAGATACTAGGTATCTAAACATCTAGGTATCTACCTGGAGCTGAATCCCTTGTTACTGATCAGACAGACACAGTCAGAGCAGACACAGGATAAAATCTGTCCATCATTTAATAGCAAGTCTGAAGCCTTAATTCACAATGGCAGGAGAAATTCTGGGTTACTGCACCACCCAGCACACTTGGACAGCTAGGCTGTGAGGCATCCGTGTAAAGGGGAAAATAGGATGATACACTTCCAGGGCCAGCTCTGTCAAATCAGTATGGATAGGGACACTGAAGTCCCCACAGTCTCTTAAATACCTCTATTCAGGACTAGTAATGAAGATCACCCTAGCAATTGCACAGTGCTGACCACTTATACGGTGACCACACCACTTAACTCAACTGACCACACAGTTCAGTGTAACTAATAAAGTAAATCATCCCAATGCTCAGCAAAAATGACTGTTTCACTATAATTTTTCATCTTTATTTTTAAAAAAAATAATAATCATCTTATGATCCAAGTATCAGGAGGATATGATTTCCCTTCCTCTTCTTATTTTACTCCTAAATTACATAAATTGAAAGTCACTGCCCAGGTAACAAATACCTCATCTCTACAACAGTTCCCACTCTGACCTGTATGTGTTCATTTACATTTGAAGAGATGGAACAGACTCATCAGAGAGGATATTAGATCTGCTTAGTTTCCATACACTCCATGGAGATTCAGGTCAAATGAAAATATATCAAAGAGTTAGTCTGACCTCTCGCAGAGGAGAAGCCAGAGAATTCCAACTATTACTTCTTGTCAAGAAGAGATTACTTCTTTCATTATGGAGGAGAATATTGTCAGTATCTTGGGTAGGAGAGCACTCCAGCAGCACTAGAGTTCCTACATTTGTAACATAGCTGCCCGTGGCCTGGTAGACACAGGGAAATGACATCATTCATAACATCAAATCAACAGTAATACTCTGGTTATTTACAAGTTGTATACTGTTCTTGTTTGTAACCTAAATTTACCGTAAGTCTGAGGTTACTTTCTGTCTTGCTGGAGTTCACTGCTTTTAGGAACATTAAATGTTTCACTGCTTGCTATGTGGAAATTGTGTTCTGCAAACTCTACTGTCATTCTGTCATTGCTGCCTCTGTGCCTTCCCTTTAGGTGATGGGTAGATCTATAATCTATTATGTTCTGCAAATATACTGCCAGAGTACTGTCACTTGCTAGTCTCCTTTAGAAACCTTTCTTTCAACAGTAGCTGACAAGGACCGGGCAACTAGTCAAAGTCATTCCCCTTTGGGTACTGGGAAGTCTATGCCTAGGAGATGTGAAAGGAAAAGTCAAATTGTGTTGAACTCTGTTACTAAGAGCTAGAAGATGAGGAGAAGCAAGAAGTAAGGAAGAGTTTGAGTTAATGCAATAACCTATTTTTGTTATTATTGTTAATAACCAAGGCTTATCCCCAAAATCATAAGCTTGAAGAATAAACATGCACGTATGCAGATTAGGCTTTTTTTTTTTTTAAGTAGCTAAGCTGTGCATATTACCAAGGAACTAAAGAAAATTAAGTGTATATATAAAATTGTATGAATCTTCTGGAAAACCTGTAACAGTGTTGTGGTGGTAAACCTTTTAACCCCGTGTTCATGGTGAAATTAATATATTTATTGGTTATGAAAAGAGGAGATTATCTGCCTTA
>WEIS01104228.1:0-11148 GCA_013389965.1 Todus mexicanus | reverse complement strand
AAAAAAATCTGCTTATTTAAATTTATTACCACTTTACAGTCTCTTCTTTAAGGGATATACAATGCTGCTGTTGACAGACCTAAATTAACATCTGTATTTATGCACTCAGTTCTAAGATTACGAACCTGAATGATCAGCTTTGCAGAGCAATTACTCCATCTGTCTTGCACTCATCTGATAGCACAAAACAGGTAGAAAACTCCTGATCACTTGGAAACCATGTTTATGTGATGTGGATTTGACTCTTCAAGACCTTTTCTTACAGAGGGTTTCAGTTACGTACAGTTAATAGCAACTGTCCAGCTGTTGTACAACAGTAATTAGGTGTGCCACATTGACAACCAAGGCAATGCTCCTGACCCATTCAACAATGAAGGAAATGGGAGAGCACAGAGGGCAATCTCTCTGTATAACTGCACATACAGTTGGTTCCTAATGTTAATTTCCTAGATAGATTAAATTTTTCTCACATTTGATGCTAAGTAGCTTTAGTTTCTTTTTACCAAACTAAGGCCATTCTAACAGAACTGGGATGGAGGATGCAACTGTGCTTGCAGGAGTGAAAGGACTTGTGTGACACCAGGCATAACCCTCTTTCCTCAGCTGCAAACAAGAGAAAGCACCTGCCAAGAGCCAGAATTTGTCTCACGGTTGAAAGTACAGCCAGCCAAACCCAGAGACTTGATGAACATTTACTATGTCTTTCTGTTGAACATATCCTTTCCACCAAAAAACTCGATTCATGCAAGTTTTCTAGTGATTAATCAGCATAAAACCCAAGAAAGGACTTCAGGATGCAGCACAGCAAGCTCTTAGATAATATATGCCTTTGGTATATTCTCAAGCTATTTACAGTTTATTATTTTCTCTGTGGCGTACATAACAACTTCTCCTTAAAACCAAAGCAGTAGAAATTTGATGGTCCTGACTGAGCAGGAGAAAACTGGTGGGAGGGTAAAAATCAAGTCTTGTACATGGTGCCAGGTTAAAGAAAGCGGAAAGGTATTAGCCCTGTGGTCCTTACCCAGTACCACTGAAAGGAGGAAGCATCCAGGAAGCTCAGGAAAGTGAAATAACTAAAACATCTGCTCCTCTTAGTCCCTTGTGTTATTTATTCCTTATATAGACCCCATTTCCCCACCCCAGTCATCTTCAAACTTTCCATAACTGTTTTTCTGCATACAATTTCCCCCGCTTTAAACTGTTCTCCCTTAGATTTCTCACCAGCAAACACATCCACAAGCACAGACTTCTTTTTCCACACCAAAATCCTTCTAATTTGGGCAATAAGTGATTTTACACTGTTACTTTATTCCTAGTGACCTGAAAGACAGCACCGGAGCCCTGTGGCCTGCTACAACCCTATCCAAAGGAACCCCTGTCAAGGTAAAAAGTTTTACAGAGAGGTGTTTCTTTGAGAAGAAATTTCCAATAGGGGAAAAAAAAAATAAAAAATATCAAAACATTGCCTTCCCACTCCAACAAGGGAGAGTTTTCTGTTTCCAGAACAAAAAGTTTCAGACTCTTTTACTAGATGCAAACT
Organism: Todus mexicanus; assembly: GCA_013389965.1. NCBI lineage: Eukaryota > Metazoa > Chordata > Aves > Coraciiformes > Todidae > Todus > Todus mexicanus. Next base: position 9,605 of record WEIS01104228.1, on the reverse strand, counting down.
GGGAAGAGTAAAATACCTTCTGCAGTTTCACTAGGCTATTACATCCTCCTTCACTTCTGAACCACCACAAGATTTTGTGTGTCATTAGAAGAGCTGTCTATGTTAGCAGTGTTTATACTTCAGTATATATAAATATACATTTAAACACTGAGGTCACATCTTGATAAGTGACTTGCTTAACCATACACACTTATAAAATGGTCAAATAAGAACACAAAAGTAGTTTGATACTGAAAAAGCTTTAGTAGTTCAAATATATTGCAAAAAAACCCTGAAGTTTTCAGCTTGCAACAATTTAAGTGGCAAGTACTGAGAACATATGCAAAAAAGTACTTAATCATTGTAAATGTTAGTAGTTCAAAGTGGATCAGTACCGTGAAGAACTGGCAATGTGATTCCAGCATCCCTACTATAGGCGTTTGAGGGCTGTTGTTCTTAATTCAGACTGGTTCTAGTCTGATCATGCAAGCAGCCATTGCCAGTTCAATTACACAAGATGTACACCCAGAGCATATCTATTACTTTAACTTCATTAAAAAGGAAAACTTGTCATAGCTTTCAAATAGCTCTGGGATGTGAATGATATGTGGAGACAGTCCCACAATTCACTTCTTTTCTCCTGGTCCAAGGCAAAAAGCTAATGCAGAAGTACTTCTAGACACCTTGTTTTACACAGTAGCGAGGGAAGTCAATACCTGATACAGAAGCCTGAAAAAAACCCTTAATTAAAAAAACCCACAAGGGCTCTCAAATCACACAGCCAAAACCCCTTTCAAGATGCATATTAAGCCACTAGGAAAAAGAAGTATGTTAGAAAAGAACTGAAGCAATGAGATTAGTTCCATGGGCTCCAATATATTATATTCATTACAGATTTGCCAGGTTGATGCTCTGAAAAAATAACAAGGCTTTGATGAAGAGCTGGCACAAACTTCTTGGAAGAATGCGCTGCTTTGTGCAGGGTTTCGGTGCCATACCAGTGAGCCTGGGCTCATTAGGATAACTAAAAGCAGACAGTAGCATCACAGCCTTGAACAGGTCCTTTCCAGAGGCAGGGAGAAGATGCAAGGGAGGAGGAGACAGAGAAAGGGATAGAAATGCTCTTCGAAAGGGCTAATCTGTAAGTGTTATTGAACCACAGGAAATGTTACAACCCCACAGCAAGGGCATTCAGACAACAGGGATGGAGCATCTTCTTGCATCTCCTTCTGGAGTCACCAAGGGGGAGAAATTGGCTGGTCCGGCAACAGAGCAGCCATGGCAATGTCCATACCAAGCTTTGGACGCTCTTACCGTTTTCTAGAAGGAAAGGTTTTTCTGTTTCTTCACCAGTGCAGCCAGCTGCAGCTCACTCATAACATTGAACTAATATTTTAAAATAGAGTAAAATATCTTCCCAAAGAAAGTTATCATCTGCCCAGTAATCGTTTCAAGTTTAACCCAAACAGCTCTCTAAATCTGGTCTCCCTGACTTCAGACAAGTCAGCAAACAAAGCTATCCCCCTTGCTTTTCCAGGCCCTCTAGCTGTGTGACAAGACAACAGGGGAAATAACACCCTTCTCCCATCTCATCCTCACTGTACACAACAACAAAGTTTTCAAGGATGACTAGCAGTTTCCTGCCACACACCCTGGAGGCAAACTCAGCCTTCAATTATTGCAGTCATGAATGGGTTTTATAGGACTCCCATCAGTCTCTGGCAGCTGCAGTACAAAAGCAACAAAGCAGATGCACTCAGCACCCCTGTGATGTTTGTCACTGCATGAAGATGTGTGGCCCTCACTAATCAGGAAGGACAGACTGCCATCACACTTTTGCTCCACCATACCACTGCCTGCTAGAGGGACCATGACCTCCTCTCCACCAGCACAGCACCACAGGGCTCACCTTGCCAGCTAGAAGCCCACTGGGAGCCTGCTCTCATCCCTTCTCCCCTGAGAGCCAGCCCTGTCCACCTCCTTCCAGCACCCTCATTTCTGATCTCTGTAGCATCAGCTGCGCTTGCCCTTCCATCCACTTTCATCTCCTTTGTAAGAATGCACTTGTTTTCCTCACAAACCTATTTTTCGTGCAAGGAAAATGAACACCATTTGTAACTGGGACAGAGTATTTTCAGGCTAAAACCCAGAGGGGGGACAAGCATACAGCAAGAGGTAACTCTCACGCAGCTAAGGTTTACATATGCAAGTCCAGAAACACTGAGTCTCCTTAAAAATTAATCCAATTCATAATTAGTAGCTGATCTAATAAATATATATATATATCTCACTTGTCTAAAGCAAAGCTTCATTTACTGAATTATGGTGATGTGACTGTACAAGCACTTTGGCTGTTGTAATGGTTCATTTTTTATTAATGAAAAAGGGGACCAATTCTGAAGGTTCTGAATTCTTTCATTCTTTCTCATGCATTATTTACGTGCAAGAATTCTCCCCTGAACCAAGACATATACATTTCATTTCCCTTTTTCTTTAACCCAAAACTTCGTTCACTACAGCTGCAAGAGAAAATATAAATACAAAATTAAAATATACAATTTATGAGTGAAATATTGAATAAGTGACAGTGAGATAACTGACAATTTTTAATTTATGAAAGATGCTGTCTTCCTCTTATGTTATTTTTGAATTAGGAGATGTTTCACTTCCAAATCCACTTAAGATACAAAGTCTACTGAACTGAGACATTATAATCATATTTGCTGATTGCCTTGGCAATTGTCTCCTGCAATCTTCTAAACCAGTCATTAGACTCCCACAGACTGTGTCCAGGACAGAAAAAGATAGCATGAACATCCAACAATTATTATTTTTTCAGTCCAGCTGTACTCACATCCCACATTCAGGCATATTTCGGTCTGAGCACACTGTAGGCTGCTATTGCTATGCAAGGCAAAGAGATGATGACCTGAAGGAGCCAAGGCCACTTTTTTAGCTCTTTACATCACTGTAAGCCAGAGGTCCCTACAACTGTGCATCCATAGGAGGAAAACAGAAACTATACTCCCAGGAGCTGCAGGCTTAATCATCTTTCTCATTTCCCAGCTCCTCCTTAAACCCTGCAGAACAGCTCAGTATTGACAATTGTGCTGCCAAAGGGGTATCATGTCCTCAGGGGTACACCTCCACTGGGAAAACACTAGGCCAAAATCCACCTCCTCTCCCTTTATTAGGAAAACCAGGATGATGATGATTGCTTCTGATTGGTATAGATACCTTGCGACTGCATGCAGCAAATATAAGGGCTAAGTTAGCGATAGGCAGTTTGCCTTCAGAGCTGTAGCACTAGCAAGTTTGGGTATTGTGTTTTCTGTTTTTTTTCTGTTTTCAAGGTTTTTTTCGGGTTGGTTCATACACAGCTCTGCAAGGAAAGTCCAGAATTTACTGCAAAACAGCAACAAAACTAACTAACACTCTTAACCATGATTCCACTGGGTGAATAGGTTAATAGACCAATAACTGGACACCGGATTAGAGAGAAAACCTGGTTTGCAAGAGTGTGGAATATCTTTTGCAATTTCTTACCATCTCATCTCAATTTTGTAAGCTTCCTCAGTTTAAACTTGCAAATACTGGTAACTCTCACAGATTTGCTCTCTATCCTTCTACATGACTCATATTACCTAATATAATAGGACAATGTCCTGTCTGTTGCTAAGTTGTGATAGAAAGCAACTTCTTTGGTGTCCTTAGATTGTAACATATATTAATGTAATTGCTAAATCTTAATTAGGTCTTACTCTTATCGATTTATTAGCTTGTTAGCATCTGACCTTTTCCCACCTGTCTCTGGGAGGTTGAAGCCAGCTTTTATGTATCAGAACCACAACCTACTCGAAGTTATTCTATACTATATTTAATGCTCCCCCCCACCCAACCACATGGTAGTACAACACAATCCGGAAAGGAGGTGGACTGGCACAGGCAACGCTGTCCACCTTTCTGTCGGGAATAGCAACTCTCCAACGGTTCACATCCCTCTAGCTAGCCAAAACGCAGCAACCATGGGTCACCTCTAAAGCAATATGACACAGCAAGCACAAATCTGGAGGCAAATGGAAAACTATGCTAGTAGTAAGGGCTGCTAATAACAAGCAGTACTGAACAGTGAAATAAACTATTGTAGAGAGAACACTACATATCCATCGCAGATGACTTAAGAATAAATAATGCAAACAATGGCTAGGAAGATGCATGTCACCTTGTTGGTGACAGGCTGACCACCACTTAATATTGCTCCCCAGGTATAGGGTTTTCCCCTCCTCACTCTAGAGAGAAAAACAAAGCTCCTTCTTCGCAGTTCCTCCTTCTCTCTCTCTGAAAGGAGATATTCAACAGTCATATCTACAGCCACACAGCATAACAAGTGACAGGGCTGGAGAGCCCTTCTCAGAAGAAAAGACCACCTTCATGGGCATATCTAAGGATGCAGAGCACTTCCATGCCTTCACTAGCAGGACTCCAAACAGACCATGTTTCCCTTGTTAATCCTTCCCCACAAGAGCTTGACCCAATTCACCTCCAGCAGTTTGACTCACTTCCACTCTCAGCCAGAGTTTATCAGGCACTATGGGCCAACATAGTAATTTGCTAGGACAAAATTAAATAATAAATCAGTCTCAAAACGCACACAGAAAAGTGCATCTTCATTGCTCAACAGTGAACTAGCTTCTTCGTCAGGGCAAGAGGCAACTGCTCTTCTCAGTGCCAGAGTCAGCTTCAGCAGCCATTCGTATAATTGTTTAGTACCAGCCAGGTTTGGCAATTAGCACGTTGCACTTTTGTTTAGTTACAGAAAAATAAGTGATTGTCATTTCACTCCCAGCACTAGGCACTGGCAGAGGACAAAATTCAGCCCTCAGTGTCATCTGGGATGTTCCTGGCATTGAGACCATTCTGGGAATTTTTTTCTTCGTGGTTTAGCTTTGCCACGTAATTGCCAGATACAAAGCAGAGTGCTTGGTAGCCTGTGGAATAACCTAGGCAACAGAGCAGGAGGGCCCTTCTGCTTGCCTTTTCTTGTGGAAAAAAAAAAAGTAAGAAAGAAAATAATTACCACAGTGAGACTAATGCCATTTATGCAGTGAGGTGTGGAGGAGGAGGAGAGAATGTCTCACTCCTGAGAATAGCTCTTAAATATAAACCATGCATTCATTAGCTTTGTTTACCCAGGAAAATGACCATGTGGGTTAGTAGGAGTGTAATTGGATGGTTAATACAAATATTCCTTAGTTCAAAGGCCCAACAAAAAGAAGGGAGAAAATAATGGTTCACACAGAGATGATTAATTTTTTTACAGCAAAATAGAAAACCTGAGAAGTAGAGGTTGTTTTAATTTCTATTTACTAGTTATTTGTATGCTTTTACTTTTCTTAAGCACAGGCCCAAATTTTACTCAAACTGTCTGAAGAAAGTAAGTTAACATTTCCATTTTATAATCATAAAAAGAAAAAAAGATATCCTTACTAACAAAGCTTGATTTTAGGAAATAAGAAAGTCAAACATGCTAATGTTTTCTCTATTTTTCTGACACCACCTTAAAGGACGTCATTTCCAATTAAACTTTCAGCTTGCTGGAAACCAGATGGTCATGGAGCCCTGGGCAAGGACAACAGGCAATGCTCAGAAGTCAGGAGGTTGAGCAAAAATGTTGCTACCTCTATTGATGTTGCTGGAACAGGAGGTTTTGCAGCTCTCTGTGACCTCTCTCTGCTCAGCACACCTCATTGCCAATTTGCCAGGCCAGTTGTGAGCCACCATTCCAAAGAGCTACGACCCTGCCAGCAGCATCCTGGAATTCCTCTTTCCCCAGCAGCACTTGTTGTGCGTGCTGGCACCACAGCCCACTTTTCACTAGTATCTAGTGGCTTTTTCAGATGTCCCGTCACATGCATTTAGGTTAATCTCACACAGTGAGTTAGCTACAAAATCAGAATAAGTAAAGCTGAGAGGACTCCCAGACTCTTATCTTTGACTGTTCACAGTCAAGAAACAAAATTTGGATTCCTCAAGAATCAGATCAGAATCTGTGCCTGATGTCAGCAGAGACTCTTTAAGCAGCCCATTTTTATTCTGTCAGCATATGTTGGTCCTCTCTTGCAGTCCCTACACCACTTTCAAGGCAGGAAAAACAATTGTGTAAATAATAACTCACATTCAACTATCAATGGAAGGTAAATATATAGTCCTTAGTGATAAAACGTTGCTTTTTCATGAAGACTATGCCTACAGCTCTCTCTCTTTATGTACAGCTAGCAGGAATAAGCATACTGCAAACAACTAAAAAATGTGATCTGGGGTCTGCAACCAGAGCAGATGCTGTGTTCACTTTGAATTAAAGCAAAAGTTCAAGAGAACAGAATTTGAGGAGCTTTAGTACAATATTAACTGTCCAGGAAAAGATACAGAAGTCATCACAGGTCAGGTTTTTCTATTAAAATACTATCCTAATGCATCTCTAGAATCCCAAATTATATAAAACTAGAAAATTTAATTATACACTATTCAAACATAGAAATTAGAAATGATTACTGAAGCAGAGTAAATAACTCTAGAATCATAGGAAGACTTAAGCCTTTCTGGTCCTGCTAATTACAGACAAAAGCCTAAACATTAATTATAAAAATATTTAAAACTCAAGAACACAGTGCTGCCTATTAGCAGAAGTGCCACTACTACAGCTCATAAATATTGAAGATTTTAATTTAAGAAAATAAAAATGCAGTCTTAAGTATTATCAAGGCTTTTTCTAAAAAAAATTCTTTTAAAAAAATATTAAAATTCACAGCTTCATTTAGTAGCTTTCACAATTTTTTACTGTACCTTAAGTTTTAATTTGTAAAAGACAAGTTCAGAGCAGGACAGAATGTCAGCTGTCATTAAACTTAGCAGGGCTCCAGGTACATGTTCAGTTAGGTGAGCTGTGACCTTACTGGGAAGCTCAAGAACACTGTGTTACAGGATTTTTTGGCAAGGAGGCTCAGAATAAATTACTTCTGGGGGCTCTTGCTGGCAGAATTACTGACTGCACAAGAATGCAGGACGGTTTTCTAAGTAAACAAACTCCTCTCCACCTGGTTTCTGCCTCTCCAACAAATCTCACAAACGTCTGATGCTGTTGCTTAGTATAATCTTAACTTCAGGAAGGAAGTAGGATTTTTAAATAAAGGCATAGAATTTCAACCTTATTTTAAAGCAAGTCAGCAACCTGCCAGCACAATCGGTCACTGACTTCAAAACCCTCTCTCCCTGAACTAAAGGAGAACATAAGAGATGACAGAAGAGTCTACAGGGTCAAGCGTCTTGTAAGAAAAATGCCAGATAAGATTAGACAGGAAGATACTTGGCAGCTCTACAATTTACAGCCCTTAAATGCAAGATATTGTTTAGAATATCATTCATCTGAAGGAGATGATTAGGAGAGGAAATCATGGCTTCTGCTCTAGTCAGACATTTTGAGATTAAGAGTTAACTGAAACTTTACAGTAGAAAAGTTAGTTTTGGCAAAGACCTTACCTCTCTCCCTAACCCAAAACAAACAGGTTAAACCATTATAAGGAAGAAGTTTTTGAAATTTCTCCAAAAATTAGTTGCAATATTTCATTAGAGATGAGCAATAAGAGTTTTTTCGTAGAGATTTACACTTCACCTTGGTTGCATGTTGTGGGATATATAAAAACACGGTATCTTCTATAATGCACCAGTGACACTACTATACATCTTGTATTACTAAAATGCTTTGGTCTTTAAGTATTTCAAAAGAAACTTTGCTCTGTGAAGAAATTTCTCATTTATATTATTCTAACAATTGTAAGCAGCTCTTATGTTAATGAATTCTTGATTTCCACATACCAAACACCTACAAATTAAGTACACATCTGATATTTACTGTAACCTGCTAATAGAAGTCAACTCACTTTTACATCTGAAGGCACAAAACCAGCAATAGTCCTTTCTGTGCTTTGTAGCAGGGAGGCAGCATAAACCACTAAACCTGACCAAGATTTGAAGCAGTAATCTCCTTAGACTGTAGACCAGAGTCTGAAAAACACCTCAAAGTGTTGTATTTCCATACTTTGGTTATGTAGACAACAACCAAGGGCAATATTAGACTCCCCACTCCTAAGCCATGTGCAGGCATAGAGGTAAGTACAGTGTTGACTATGGTTACACAGAATAGCATTTTTCATACTGTTTTTCAAAGGAATCGGCAAGAAGGGCATTGGCATTATCCTCCTGATGTTAGAAGAATGAATGAAGAATAGGGAGCTGAAGAAATTAGTCTAAATGGAAAGTTTCTTGCATGATCAGGAAGAACCGGGACATTCTATGATTCTCTTAAAGTTCAGTCCATGTTCTCAGATTGTTTCACTACAAGTACAATTTATTCAGACTAAAAATGAAAGTGCATTTTTATATCCACCAACAGAAGAGATGATCAATCTTGAGTGAAGCGTTTCAAGATTTATGGTCATTTCTAAACTGAAGAACATATCTAAAATCAGAACTGACATTTTTTCAAGATAAGGTGCTCCTATTCAAGCAGGAATCTGTACTTGGAAAAACCTTACATCATAACCTCTTGAGAGGTTCAGACAGCCTTGAACTCTGAGCCACAAAACTCATGGTAGGGGAGGTGCAGAAAAGAGTGGAACCTTGTCCCACCTTTTAAACAAGTCGAAGCTTTGAGAAATACCCCACTCACAAGAGAAAGATCTTTGTCTTAGGTTGATCACTTTAACTGACCATAGTGTAAAAGTTGTTTTCTACTGACATTTGGCAGAACAGAAGAGGTAATTTTATGAGTAAAGGAAAAAAAAATCAGTAAATGACTTCCCTATTTCTTTGCAGAAAACATATTTCTGTCATTCGGCAAGTCATTTTCCATTATGGCTAACACAGTAATGTAGAATCTTTTTTACTCCTCGCAAAGAATATTCATCATTTATAGATAACCTCTCAGTTGTTTCTCTTTATCTCTTACTAACAAGATTCTCTCCAAATGTCTATTTATCTTGGGATTCATGAAATTTTCATGTCATTCTTTCTTGCTCAGAAAGACATCTGTTAACTTTCTGCAAAGTGACAGAAATGTAGGAAAGTTCCTTCTGAAATGAGTTTCCTCAGTTCTTCAGCTCCAGTCTTTCAAAGTGTAAGGCTCTTTGCGTGTGATATTTATGGCACCAACCACTTTGGTTACAACTTCTGTTTCCTAGGAAAAGGAACATTGACCTAGAGGATAATTTTCTTCCTTCTATAGGAATGACCTCAAAGAACCTTCTATTCAGATTCTTTTTCTGTTAACAGCCTATACACCATTTTTAATTGCACTCTCCTTTTCCAGCATTCTGGGGGCTCTCCTCTGTCAAGTTTCTCCTCACTTTTGGGTCAAAACTGAAAAGGTTTTCCTCAAAACATCTTCTTATTACAGAAATACTGTTCTTTTCCAGTATCATATCTTATTCCAACTAGAAGATTGGGAATCTGGTCTTGTTTGCAACTCGGCTACTGACATTAATTGGTACTTAAGTGGTGATGAAACAGGAAAATTAAATCCTTCTAGCCTGATATGGAAGGTTAATACATTCCTACTACTATCCTCTCTA
>WEIS01104162.1:0-10515 GCA_013389965.1 Todus mexicanus | reverse complement strand
GATGACTGCTGCTAGCCTAACTAAGAAATACATGTATATATGCATCTTATCTACTGTACCTAGCTACAAGCTACAGCCTCCCTCACTTCATTCCCTTGTCTCACATCTTCAGCCCAATGCCTTACCAGGCTCCTTATTCTCGTTCGGTTTGATACATCGGACATAAGAAGGCTCCTTGGACATCAGGATTTCTATAAGGCTCGTCAGGCTGTTTTTGAACTGTGTTGCAACCTAAGACGACATTGAAAGAAGCTTCTTGGCTGTGGAACTCAAGCGCTGCAGGAACTGAAATCAACTCTCTCCCTGCACTCACCTTAGTAAGTAAAAAACTGATGCATGCATTAGTACCCCACAGCTTCTAGAGCACCATTAAATCATAAGTTACCTGGACAGAGTGCTTAGCAGGACTATTTGAGCCCTTGCAATACAGCCGGACACGCAAGGCAGTCCTTCAGAACCCCCCTACTGGATGCTAGGCACAGGGCTCGTTTTAGAAGGATGCATTAATAACAACATTAAGGCCTGTCACACTGGTAGCTGCTGTCTCAGCAACATCACTGTTCAACTACCAGGAAGCCATCAGGGGTATAACACCAGCTAAAAAACCACACAACCCACTGAATTCAGAGCTAAGGACAGGATCAGTGGGTACACCAAGGCTTGGGAAGTTGAGTTTAGAGTCGAAGTCAAGCCGAGTGACGAAACTCACGGTCTCTGGTCTCCTCCTGTTGTCAAGCTCTGACAGTAAGAAGCAGTCTCTCATGATGCCGTTTTTAGAGTTGCACAGCACCTGGAACAGGACAGGTCAAACGCTGCCTTATTTCAAGGGCTGCTGCTCCCACTGTGATGCTTCCAAACGTGGGCAGCACAGCTCTAAGGACACGCATGCAGGTGCCTGAAGAACACTGCTAAGGAGAAATATGTGTTCTTGTTTGCTGCAGAGATTAAATAAATCTTCTGCAAGACACCTCTGCGTCAAGCAAAGTAACTTAAGGGCCTTTTCTGTTCTTACCTCTTTCAGGTTTCTGTACAGAAGGTCGTTATTCTTCTCCAGAAATCCTAAAGGGAAAAAAAAGGAAGCTTAATTCTTTTTGAAGGCTACAAACCTTCGCACAAAATCTGGAAATTTATATCCCCAAAATTCACACCGCATTCGTGTTTAAGACTTTCAAGTAACAGCAGCTTCAGAGGGCAGATATTTTGTAAGTCACCTTCAGGTCAAGTTATCTACCACACTGGTCTGAAAGCTCAGGTAGCTTCCAGACTGGCACTTTGTTTGCACTTACCAACAGCACAGTAAGTGACTTCTCCGGCGTAGTGAAGGAGGCGGAAATCCACCCAGTCAATTGATTTCCGTGTTCTCTGGTCTGCAAGCTTGCGACTGCGGGGAAAAAACCAACCCAAACAAGAGAAAAAGCAGTAAAGAAGCTTCATTAGTTTGCAGAAGGTCACCTGCACAAAAAACAGCTGTAGCAGAGCTGGGAGTTTAACGTCTGTCCTATCAACGTGGCGCTGACTGTGCAGTTATGGCCCATAATCACATCATCATCTCTTGTGTCCAGCCTGAACCGCTAACAGCTACATTCAGTGCTGGACAACAGGAGTCAGCTACCATAAACTCCTCTAAGTATCTGTGACCATTTGCCAATGATCAACCTTTCCAGAAGTATTAAGATTTCTTCCTACAACATCCATTTAAAACACGTTCTCATTGCCTACATAGGAGAAGGATCACCAGCTTCCCCGACTCAAAGTGAAAAATGGGGGGAGGAAAGGATTGTTTGAGATATTTTGCCCTAGAACAAGAACCCAAACACAAAGGAGGAATTGAAATTTTCAAGAATAGCAGGAAAATTTTAGAAAGCAAGGACTCCTGGGGAAAAAAAAATAATAAAAGAAGAAAAAAAAGAGCAACTTAACAGTTTCGGTTTCAGCTTTGTAAGCAGTCACTAACAGCAGAGTCGTGTGTCACAACAGCACATTAGTACATCAAATTTCCTTCCAAGAGTATCGCCAAGAACAGATCCCATTTAAGTAGCTCTAGCACTTCTATTTAAAGCTTTTAATCAGGCAGAACAGTATTAAGGCACATTGTGGTGACAAGGAAGTTGGCTACAAATTTTCCACTTGGCTGTGATGAACTTCAGAGCTGTAGAAACGGTGACAACTCAGCAGCGTGACTCTGAATTGATGACTTGTCAGAGCCCTTCAGCAGGCTTCTGCTGGGAGCTGCCAGCACAGCCCAGCGCCAGCCTGTTCATCTGCCACCAAAACCCAATCCCAGAACGCTGCAAACTGAGCGTTAACCAAGGCGCCACTCAGCGGGGAGATCTGAGCAGCAGCGTCCTTCTTCCCTCTTTGTACCCAAAGCTCACACACATCAAGATGGACTCATCAAAAATATTTACGTATCCCTTGGAGCCTGGGGCATTAGGCTCCTCTCCACAATCCCTTTAGCTTTCCCTGGAGTCACTGAGGGACAAAGCCACCTATGGCCAAAACCATCTAACATTCCTGAGACAAAGCCATCTTAATCTTTACAGGATCAGTCTCCAAGTTAGTGTGGAATGAAACCAGACTTAGAGACCAGCATCACGCTAGTGAAGAGACAGGAATGTCCATCACCACCTCCCCAGTACCCCAGGTCATACTCTACCAGCGTAGTGAGTTACGGCATTAGGCAGTGGGTCGGCTGCTTGGTTTTTCTTTGGTACAGAGCAAAAATTGCTCCCTTCCTACTCTGTTCTGTGTGAGAGATGGGAAAAGTTTCCCCTGCGATAGGGTACAGAGCGTGAATGCATACGTCACGAAGTGGGCATGATCTCCTACTTTCTCTTCCAGCTTTTCCAAGAAGCTCAAATCAGTCGCTTCACCGGGTCGTAAGCATTCTTCATCCTGGAACAGCAGGCACCAGATCAAACACTGCTCTCAACAGACCACTCCCTCCTCACCACAACTCTTTTATGCAAAACCAAAGAGCTTGGTTACAATTCGAGATGAGTTCTATTTTATACAGGCAGTTTCCTAGTTGAATTTAGAACTTTGTTTATCTGTTTTCAGTAGAACCATCAGGAATAATCACGTTAAGTCAAATCTGGCTTTTTCTTCAAAATTTGGCCATGCCCTGCCTCACCCTTTATTATTTGTACCTCATTTAAAAACAGTGAGACACAAAACGCAGAAGGACCTCCCTCCCGTTTCTCCTGCCATCCCTACAAAGGCACAAAGAGGATTTCAGCCAGGTTCCTGCAGGTACCTTCCTCCTATGTCTCAGTGTCTCCAGGCAAAAAGTGGACAGGAAGGCCTAGGCCTGCCTTCTCAAGCATCAGAGCTGCTGTGGAAGCAGCGTGCCTCCTTTAAACCCACAGTTCTCTAGCAAGCAGATCCTCTACCTTGATCTTCTAGGTCTTTGTTTACAAGGTCTACTTCTTTTCATTCTGAATAATGCAGACCCATCACATAATTAGAGTTAAACCCACAATTATGGGTCATTACAGTAGGGCCCAGGCAGGCATTTTCATTTAAGTAGCACAAGCTCTGCTCTTACCAGAATGGAGATTATTCCTTTATGCTTCTGCTCAACCAGGTCACAGATGATCTTGTTGTTAAAATATGGAATTGGCTCCCACTAGAAATAAGAGGGGAGAGGGAGGAAAGGAGGAAGAAAGGTTTTAGAAGATCTTTTCCTTGCAGTGTTTAAGTTCTTTGGAGCCAGGCTTCAATCCCAGTGAAGATCAGTGTAATGAATTAGGGCTGACCAAGCTGCTGGGACAGGAGTGACAGCAGGGTGATCTATCACTTCACACTACAGTCCTCCTGCTTCCAGCAGCATAGACTGCCCTCTTATTCTCTACATTAATGTATTCCATTGTCCAGTGTCTATGCTGTTGGAGCTCCTCATTTCTACAGGGACATTGTCACTGCTGACCTGAGCATTGGGCCATGTCCTACTCCCTTCTTAGATGATGTAAATTTAAGTTTAGGCTGAAAATTACCCTGCAAAAGGGTTCCAGAATAAGACTTCTACTTTCCACCTGAATAAGGTAAACTCAAAAGAGAAAAAAGCAGGATGCCTTCTTCATCAATAATCAAAACCATTCAGTGTAAGAGCAGTTCAAAGAGAAAAGGGCAAATGAAAATTAGTTACCTCTATTCCTTCCAGTTCATATTCCTCCTGCTCTGCTTTCAAGGTCATCTCAATCAACAGCTGCTGCAGCTTCTCATTGCAGTAATTAATGCAGAACTGCTCAAAGCTTCCGAGTGGTTAAATGAGCATTAGTCTTTATTTATTTCATGGATGGTTTTACTTCTCCCACTGCTACCTATGGCTTTCAAGCCAAACAACCCACATCTGCACAGTTCAAACCCATGCCTTCCTCCCACACTGCTATATCAACAGCTCGAATCCAGGCAAGCAGCCCAAGCTAAAGCTTTCACCAGGGGTTCAGCCAACCCAGCACACTCAGATTGTGCAGCCTGTTGCCTTGCTGGGATACGAGTACACTCTTGAAGCCAGGCAGGACTCAGCACATGCCCCCACCAGCATGAGGACAGATCAAACCAAGCCTCAGGAACTGCTGTTACCTGTTTGTGTCCAGCACTTCAAAACCATAGATATCCAGTAGGCCGATAACAGTTTTTCGAGTCGAATCCTATTAAAGACACCACTGCTCTGTAATTGCTGCTTCAGCTGATGCTTCTTCCCCGCAAACCCTGCTCAGCGTGTTAGAAGCGCTCAGGGTCTAGGAGGACACCAGACAAGAAACCAACCTTGTTGGCTAGAGAGCCATTGATTTTGTTGACCAGCCAAGTGAAAGTTCGTCCGTAAATCGCCTTCGCTACTGCATCGCGAGCACAGAATGCCAGATCCACGTTCAATGGGCTTAGGACCTAAAAATAAATATATGCCAGAGATGACAAACACCACAGATGATGAGAGCAAATTTCTGCAAAGCCAGTTCATACTTGTGGTGTGGCGAGCCAGCCACGTTCCTGGATACCACAGCACAGTGCTCAGCCGAGCTGAGCTGCAGCTGCCCACAGCTTTATTTACCATCGGTGTCACCTCAGTCTGGTGTGTGGCCACAAGCCAGAACGATTGTGATACTACGTTTTGGAGAGTACTAATTTAGACAAGTGGAGAGAATTATACTGATTTTCTTTTCATTTTATTAAACTTGGTACAAAATGCTCCAAGAACGGTTTTTAGCAGTGCTTTTCTCTGTTTATGCAGCCCAGCTTCCCAGGAACCACTCCAGGGACTGAACAAAAGGAAATTGTTTGGCTCCGACACGGGGCTGCCTCCAAGTCCCTGTTCCTAGCTTCTTAACTACCCTGTTCAGCAGTAAAACTCCAATACTGGGAGTGTTCCAGTTTCATGTCTCAGACTAGAAGAAGGTGATATGGAGGAGCAGAGAGAAACAGAGCGATCTGGTTTTATTATAACGCTGCTAAGAGCGGAGCTCCTCAGCTGCCACCACCACTAGCTGGGGTGGCTCCCAGCTGCCTGGGCTTGCACAGGACTACTCAGTACCTCTTCGGATCTGGCTTCGATCTTCCGATGGGTGAGAGCTTCCTGCAGAATGGACAAGTGCACACCCAGGAGCTGCAGAAAAAGAAACACCCACATTAAGAGTACGGCCAGCAGGAGACTGTTTAAATAAGCAGTACGGTGTGATCAGCAAGGCATAACCCCCCAGCCCATTCCCAGGCACAGCACTGCTAATACTGACCTTTGAAATCCATTTGATCTGCGTTCCATCGCGGATGATGGCGTGGCCATTGCTATCTTCTTCAAACTGAATGTTCCCGAAGTGCAGCACACTAGCAACGATTCCGAAGAGATGCTAATAACAAGAGATATACCACTAGAAAACAGGTTCCCACAGCTCCACGGGATGGTCCTAATCTTTCCTACAGGTGCTAATAAACCAAATATTGGCTACACTGAAGGAGGTGAGTCAGACAGCCTGCTTCAGAGAGATGCTACCACCAGTTGCTGTACCAAGAGACAGAGCTCTTCACCCACCCAGCTCCCTCAATTCCCACAAAATGATGCCCTATTCCATCCTTAACATCTCTCCCGAGCAAGATTGTTTCCATCAGTTAAGTACAGAGTGTGCTGTTGTTTCCTTAAACCCCCTCTGGTGGGCTCAAGTCCCTTTTAACACATGTACCTCTATATCTCTTTCAGAAAAGTCAATGATAGAAAATGCTTTGCGGACTATTTTCCAGTCGTTCTTGTCATTAATAGAAAACACTTTGGCACATCGACCCTGTTCAGTAAAAGAAAGATGAATTAGCACAATTAATTGGCAAAGCAGTATTATTATTGGTAGGGGTCGATCAGCAGGTTTACTTTGAGATGTGGGATACAGAGACAGGGACAAGCTCTTGCTGACCTGGATGAGATAGGCGTACTTCTGGGGGTTGCGCTCCAGCCCAAGCCAGCAGAGAAGATCCTTATCTCCACCTTCTAACAACTGGTAGAAAATATGGAAATTCCTTTCTCCGTGGTTTTGATGGACGACTCGGGATTTCTCAATGAGGTAACTGAGGATGTGCCCTCCCACCGGAGCTCCCTGGCAGAACAAGGTAGTCAGACCAACACCAACAGGCAGAAACAACATCATTGTGGAGGCTGTTCCTCCACACTGAGGAACAAGGAGCAGTGCCAGGAGAAGCACATTTCTGCTGTGACTTATCTGCCATCTTGTGTTTAAGCGATAGCATCCAACAACAGCACGAGCTGTATCTAAACAGTTTGCCCTATTTCTAGTGTAACTTGTGCTTTCCCACAATCTTTATTAGCTTTCTCCTGAGCACCGACAGTATTGCCAGCAATATAGGAAGCTTTCAAGATGTATAACTCGTCACTTTACTCACAAAATGCAACGCCTGTAAAAACAGGGGGAGAATCTGCAGTGTAAGGCTTAATAAATCCTGTGCTGCCTGGTAAGTGTCCAAGAGGTTCACTGATACAGCTTGTTTTAACAGCGGTCCATTAAGTTTGTTCTCACCTTAAAATCGAATTGGATATCCATGTATTTCCCAAATCTACTCGAGTTGTCATTACGCAGAGTTTTTGCGTTTCCAAAAGCCTGCAGATATAAACAGACAAATGAAGTCACTTCTCATCTTACCGAGAGCCTGACAACCCCAATAGGACAAAGTTCCAGTCACAAAGATTTGCTGCACCAACCATGCCCTGCTACTGAATTTAGTGAGATTAGAGAAATACAAACTAACTTATTTCCCTGGTTTTAATGTGGAATTAAGCTGAACAAATTATCACCCTTTCCTGTGCAACCTACAACTGAAGCCACAAGGAGCTGTCATACACCGCACAGTTTCTATGTACTCCAAGGTTTCAGCTGTCCTCTGCTATAAAACTCAGGTTTAATTTTCTAAACGTTAAGCGATATTAAATCCCAAACATTCTTTTGGAGGTTATTATTTATGCTACCTACATATGCAGGTGCAAAATCATTTAAACTAGGAGGCTGTTCCCGGATGCAGGTGTGCAGACTTGCATCTAAGTCTTGTAGAATGAGACTACATATGCCCACTCTTCCGCATTTTGTACTTTTATTTAGTTTTTACCTCGAGGACAGGGTTGGAAAGTAGCAGTCGATCACGGACAATCTGCAGCTGCTCTGTAGTTGGGCAGGTTACTGCATAATACTGCAAGATCTTCTTGGATGCTTCTGTCTTGCCAGCTCCGCTCTCCCCAGAGATGAGGATGAAATGGTTGTTGTACTCACTGCACATCACCCGGTAGGCGTTGTCAGCTATGGCATATCTGCACAAGGAGCACAGGCAGCATTCAGAGGAGAAGCATCACTAAGAAATGGCAACAGGAGGCAGACACAGAGACAACCAGTAGTGGAGTTCTCACCAATATGCCACTTAACGAAGGAAAGGGAAAAAGAAAAACCTACTCAGCAATCTACCCAACAACTTTCGACCATCAAAACAACTCCAGCTCAGAGGTCAGAAGCTCAGGCTTCTTCCCCTCCCAGAAAGTCCAAGTGGAGGCTGAGCAAGAGCACTGTGCCAGTCCTGTGGGTGCCTGCACTGACACGGGGCCTCGGAGGACAAGACGAGATGACTGGAGTGGTTTAGACAACTGAAGGAAAAGATGTTGACTTGCACATGGACAGTGTCAAGCAGTGTGGTCTGACTAGACCATGTGTAACAAGGAGGAGACACTGAGCACTAGCCTGGACAGTTATCTTCAAGATAACTCTTCTCCTACGCTTCCCCAATGCTTTTGGTCTCCTTTTATCCTCACAGTCAGCTAGAAGGCAGAGACAAACACATCCTTACCTCCAGGGAGGCAAGAACAGCCGCATTCAGCAGACCTAGTCACCACAGATACACGGCCTTGCTGCCAGTGCCCAGCGTCACTGAGGAAACCCCATTTAGTGATACGAACCGAAATCCCGCGGGATCTACTTACAGATGTGGTGGCAGTTCAAAAAAGTTTACCCCTCGATAAAGCTGCATCTGTGTCACGGTGTAGATATCCAGCTCTTTGTAAGGGTTGACAGATACTAGAAGAGTACCAATATATGTCTGCAGGGAGACAAGAACGCATACAGGTGGGAAAGAGGAGTCAATTACACCAGGACATTAGGCAAGAACAACCAGAAAAGATGATACAGAAATTGTTATAAGAAAGAAAAAAAAAAAAAGAAAGAAAATCAACCAAACCCACAAAGAAATGCCCTCCACAGACTTCACTATTTCAAAGCCAGCACTACTCTTAACTGGGTTGATTTTTTGGAAGAAGTTTGGAGTTCAGAATGAAATCAAGCTTAAAACCTTACACTTCATAGACAAGGTCTTAATGTCTCATGATTCTTACGAGATTTTTTTTTCCCTACTTAAAAGTTAACATCATAATACATAAGTTGTTACCCCCCCTAGACGGGCTGCAAGCTGAAACTGCAGGGGCAACAATTTTTTAATTTATATATAAACACATGCCACACTTGGAGACGTTTCACCTGCTGTAGGTTCCATGAATTCGCATGACCAGCACTTACATAGATGAGGTTCTCCTGGTACCGCTTGCGAAGGTTGTTCAGGAAAGCAGCCTCACTCGTGTGGGAGTCCAGAAGCACAAAGTCCTGCACCCCGACTCTGTCCCGGGCTATCAGAGCCCCTTCCATGTCTGCATCAGTGTTATCTTCCACTTCTTCCTTCTACAACACAAAGGTTGTACGATACAGAGTTAGGAGAGAGCAGACATGGACCCAAAGTCCTTCCCCATAGCCCAGGGCCAAATCAACCCGCACAGGTATTGCCAAAGGATTATTATCCGAGCTGTTCCTGACACCTTCCCCAAAGATGGCAGTTTCATACCATGAGAGCTTCACTCCAAATTCTTTACAGTCAAGACGCATGCGAGTCGTTCTTGTGATCAGAGAGGCAGACCACGGTTCGCAGGCAGCCCCTCACTAACCTAACAGTTGTTTGAGACAAACCCAGCTCCAAAGATGCAGTTACGATCTGGGACGCTCCATTAACTCAGACCAGAAAAAGCAGTTCCGAGCACAAGTTGGAAGTTAATGGTGGGAGATAGCAGGTAAATTGTGAGTTTCTAACACCACCTGCAACTACTTTACACAGATAAAACTAAGAAAAAGAATCTCCAGAAAAGGATGCATTTGTTTTGACCTGTGGGGGAAAAAAAGAGATTAATTCTCCAGTACCACTCTGCGCAAAATATCTTCATTATTCCTAGTGCCTTCGGCAAGCAGATGGAAGGCAGCTTTCAGGGTTGGGCAGCAGATGTCTCCACACACCAGTGAGAGACCCAGATGAGGAGCAGCAAGGCCACCAAGCTGATAAAACTAATCAAACAGTGAATTGGAGAAACAGATAAACCTTCACTAGCACCCCCCGCTACACCACCTCTTTCTGAAGAGGCTGAAAGATGCAAAAGGATGGCACTGACAAAACGGAATTCTCTTGAACATTCCACTTCCTTTACCGTGCAAGTCAATCTTACGCTGAAAACACTGCTGAGGATCAAGCTCTTGTTTCCCAGACTATAAGAATAAATCGTATACCTTAGTTAATTAACTCAAGCTGGTAACTTCATGCTAACAAATAGACAAACAGGATATTCTTTCTTCTGTAGTAATAAGTGTGCCATCGGGGTGTTTTCAGGCCTTGGTTTGTTTAGACACCAGGATGACATAGTTCAGTGCAAGATTCCTACCCTAATGCATAAAATACTCCCCTTACAACAGAAATGAAGACATTTTGAGCAGCTTACCTTTCAGAGTTCCTGGGCTTTGCAAATCAGGGGAGAGAAACAGGCTGAAGGCACAGAGCTGCTCCTCAGCCCCAGGGACGCTCACACAAGCCCAGTACCTTCGCTGTTCTCATACTGCCCTTCCTGACATTGGCTTTTTACATTGTGCTGCTCCACTGCTCCAGAAGGCTGTGTGACTGTGTGTAAGATTCTGAACGAGCATTAAAAGGATGGTGACGGCCTGTTTA
>WEIS01104144.1:0-16072 GCA_013389965.1 Todus mexicanus | reverse complement strand
TCTGTTTCTGTTGTAAATGGGGCCGTGTAGAAACGGAGACAGGCAAATATACAAGAGAGCTTAAAGAAGGAAACCTCTGACGCACTATGTGTTTCAGATCTTTATCATTGATTTAACTTGTCTGTGGCAAGGAGCTGTTGTTTATAGACCTCATGTTCCTCTCTGATGAGTGATTTGGGCTGCGTTGATTTATAGAGTGAATGGTCTGACTATGTTTTTGAGTTATTGGCTTTGCCTACTTGCCCTGTAGAAGTCACCAAGAAGTTTTTCCAGTGAGATATTCTCTGTGGCTTCTCAGATTTTGACTCCTGTCCTCTGTTCAGGCTTAAGCACCTATCATAAAAATGGGATGAAGTTATACTCACAGTGTTTTACTTTTAGGGTCATGAATTTTTCAGACACCTGAACATCCAGTACCAGCTGCTAGTTCCATACCTCAGACCGGTAATTTAAACAGCTCAGTTATTGAGGTAGTCATTTAGATTTAGTCAATAAGAAGCACCAAGATTAGGGTTATTTGAAATCACTTCTTTTCTTTGAGAGTTAAGATCTCTGAGAGACATCTGCAAGAAAAGATCTTGTAACATCCCTGAGGTCCAAACCCCCAGATTCTTGCCTCTGGACGAGGTGAATCCACATTTTTTTCTTTACATGGTAGCCCTACAAAAGGAATCAACCTTTTCTATTATGGCCTTGTGGTTGTAGTTTCTTTCTTTTACCTGTGGAGGATTAGAGCCATATCTTCCCTGTAAAGTAAGTGGGATTACATGGATAGTTATTCCATTAGCTATAAAATCCAAAATGAAAAACAAGTATGAGTTTTCAGCTTTGTCCACATTAAAATGCTCATGAAAAGTGCAAACACAAAAGGTCTCTGGAGGTTGTTACTCTGGATATTCACTGTATCAGATTTTGGACCTTTCTGACTTCAGAAGCATGTAACTCACCACATGCACCTAAGCAGTATTTGGTTTTATGCATTATCAGTGTTTAACTCACCTTAGGCAACTTAAGTGTTGAATGTGTGAGTGAAGCTAAAGTGGTAAATAATGTATAACCCTGCATCGGTACATACCCAAAAAGCCTCTTGGCTTAATTGTTTGAACTCTGCCCGTTGGTACTGGTAATATCATGGTGTTGATATCTCTCAGACACTGCAGTGACATTCCTTATGAATACATCAACTTGGCAAGAAGGTATAAAGAAACCACACTTAGAGGAACTTCCTTATCACCCTGGTCACACTATGTTTTGAGAAACCGGTAGAAATCAGTTTTTAGGAACAGCTTTGCCCTGCTTGGCAGCTGCGCTCTCTGTGCCAGCTGCTGGTGGAGCTTCAAGGTGATCTCACCATCACCTTCTTTTTAGCCTTATTTCCTGAGGAACTTGAGCTTCTCTATTCATGATGTCTTTCCATTTGCATTGCGGTTTGTCTATCATTTGCCTCCTACCCTGGTAGCTTTTAAATCTGACAGCTGCTGACAATCACGTCAGACAAAAAGGAAGAATTTCCGACAGGAGATGCGTTCTTACAAGCCTTGTGAAAATCAACAGGTGGGCAGAGGAAAGTAACTAATGCAAATTAGAAAAAAAGAGAGACAAAGAAAAGTTTCAATACAAGCTCCACAAGACTTCTGGCTGGACAATCACTACACATGTATCTGCTTTCTGATCAACATGAATATGCATCTGCAGCACTGTGTTACCTCAACCCATAGTTAAGGCACATGGGGGTAAAATGAGGTGGAAAAAAAATTAGGGAAACAGAGGAAATAGGAGTAAGTTAGGATTAACATGAGGATGTGTAGCAGACATGAGGTGACTGGGGAAGTCTTATGGGCTTTTGAGAGAAACTGTTATTATCATGTGAAGGTCAGATGAAAATCCATAGGAAGTTGGGCTTCCTTGTTCTGCTTCTCATGAAACAGAATATGTGACATATTTAGAATTGAACAAGCAAAATAAAATGGCAAAAATGCAGACCTTCAGAGCACAGCCAAGCTACAATTTCATTAGATACTGTTTTCATTCCAGATTAGGCCAGATTGTACAACAGAAGCCTGTGCAGTAACCATATTCAGAGTGAAAAGGGACTTGCAGCTTATCTTTCAACAAAGGTCCTTGCTGAGTAACTCCACTGCTTAAAACTGAGTGTCTGAGTTTAAACCTAGGGAACACTGGCTGCATCAAGTACTGAATGTGGGTTATTTTAAAGCACAAACAATATCCTTGTCATGGATGAAACAGGCCTCCATCAAAGATCAACAGACGTCTCCACTGTCACATACTTCAGCTCCCTGTTTGCTGCCAGCATCTGATCCTCTCATCATTCATGCTGTATATACGCTCGCTCACTCCCAGCTTCCTTCTGAAGTGAGATGACTAGTTTCCTTGGAGAGGAAGCCTGGACACAGTTGACAGAATAGATTGCTCCAGGCTCTGCTCCAGATAGACAAAATGGTCTTGGACTTCAGCAAGTTTAACTCTCTCAGCCCATAACAGTTGTCTGAAGTTATTCCAATAGGCCTTGTGTCCTTAAATCCCCTTTGTGGTGTCATGGCACAACACAGGCAATACATACTTTGAATTAGTAAATCACAAATGCTTAATAATAATCTCTCTGGGCCATATGGGGCTAGAGGAGACCTTGGCCCAGGACTATCCCAAATCCAGCCACAGTGCCCTAAAAAGAGTAGTTATTCCTGAGTAACATGGACAGGAGTCATCTTGTACCACTTGGCCTGGGGTCAGAGATTACCCTTTGGGCAGATGCTTCCCGTAGTACAGACACAACCCCAGAGAAGCCAGGGCAGATGCTGGAGCTCTCAACAGAAGGACTTTGCTTCCAGGCTTATGGCTGGAATTTGAACTATTCACACCAATAGGTGCCATCCCTTGCCATCAGCTTTCGCTCTGGAGACTCTGGCGGCCCCTCTGGCCCTTTTCCTCAGAGACCAGTTAAAGTATTCTCTCAAAATAGATAATGAGGTAATAATTTTATTTTCCTAGTTGCTTAAGGAGAGTGTTAGAAGAGTTAATCCAGGGATCAAAGGTCTTTGTTAGCAGAGAGTCTTTCGAATCCCATGTATGCCGGTCACAAAAATAACACAGAAAGTGTATAGATCTGAAAATGACAGTCAGCATGGAAACCAAAGCAGTCACTACCTTCTAACAGCATTTAAAGTCTTTTAAATGTTTGGGTCAGGTTTGATTTTGCTGGTTTATGTAATTTGTTGTGGGATTTAGCCAGCTGCTAAATCTTTTCATGCAAATAAAACTTTCCAAAAGGGCGTTAAACTCCAATGATGAGTACAGTTATTTGTATGTCAACTGCAGCTTCTATTTATAGGATGATGAAAATATCCCCCAATCAGTAAGTCTCTAAGAGGCAGGCATTTCATAAAAATAGATTATTAAAAAACAAACAAAGAAGCAGGCATGTTTTAAGTTAACAAAAACATTCATATTCCAAACTCTCCTTGTAACCCTTATAGTAAAGACACTGGTAAATTCAGATAGTAAACCCATTCAGACGCAAAACACACTAACTTTACATAGGAATTCGGGTGTTCAGAGAAAAGGAATATTAATATATTCTATGCTGAATGAAGACAAAAATAAGTGGAGGTTTTTAATGACTCACATAAAATTAGTTTAACCACCTTCTGTGATACCCAGTAGAGCTTGCATGAAGGCACTTACCAGAGGTGTATGTGCTTTTAAAGGGTGTTGATTTAAGACCTGATTTGTTTGAAGATTGACTTGAAAGAATTTCAAAGGATGTAGCTTAATTAAAAATATTCCAAACTTTGCATTCCTTGTAAAACCTTTTGACCTCTCATGACATTTAATGCTTGAAGGTGAAGAGTTGACTGACTGCTTCTCACTTCACCAAAGGCACTCCTGATCCTTCCTCCCATGCAACAACCATCATTAATTGTTGATAGGTGCTCATTACGCCAGCCTAAAACAAGCATCTAGAGAAGTGGCAGGTTAGTGTGTTGCAGGCACCTACTGTACCAAGGATACTTTTTTCACCTAATACGGTTCATCCTTTCAAAGATAACCAAGAACAGAGTGTGCATGCAAAGGTCTCTGTGTTAGAGCCATCACAGTGTCTGGCATTCCCACTGTCAGAGGAATCAAATGGAGCTATCCATTAACAGGCCAGCGAGGAGTCATTAGAGGGACTCCTCCATCCAGCCCCCGCTGCCTCCTGTGACGGATGGCTGCTGTCACCTCCTCCGAGGGGGCCTCTCACCACGCAGGCTGTTTGCATTCAGTCAACACTTTGCTTTTATAGGCCTGTGGAGCCAAAGATTGCCAGACTTTTGAACCCCAGGCTAACTTCTGTCTGGCTACAGCCTCATTTTCTGGAGCCAAAATCTTTTTTAACAACTGCACAATAACAAGTAATTAGGGTAAAGTCTGCTAATCTTCTCCTTTGGGCCTAGAGGTTGTGTATTCAGAATCCTTTGGGGTGAAGGTAGAATTACTGCCATCAAAGCTTGAGGTTACTTTGTAAAAGGGGTTGAACTCTAGGTCAAGGAAACGTTAACTGGACAAAGAGAGATCAGGACAGATAGTGTTAAAATTAAAACTGTCCTACTGAGATAGTGCAGAATTGACTGCTTTTGCTCTGGAAATTCGCCTAATGAAAGATGTGAAGGGAAGGCAGGAGCATTTCTTTCAAAAGGTGAAAACATAGTTAGCAATGAAGGCTCTATTGACTTACTTTCATTTGGGAATTTATTTTTAGTCGCTTTATTCAGTAAGACAAAGCAGATCTTATTTTTATGTCACCTTGTATTTGGGCCACTTTGTTTCCTAAAGCTGTTTGATTTAGTAAATTAAATAAGCTATTTCTTAAATACCTCTCTCTCCCAAAAGCCCCAGTGCAAAAATCATTTGAAATAGAGAGGTTTCTGCTCTTGACTTAAGAGTCCTGAGGACAAATGGGGCTTGCTGGGTGGCCAGAAGGATAAACAAGCCCAGATTTGTACGTACAGTGGAGGAAACGTGCTCCAAAAGAGAGTGATGTCCGTTCAGTGTCCTGGATATAGCACAAGGCTGACTTTCATGCCTCTGCTGCTTGCACATAGCACAGGTTGAGGAGAAATTCCATTTTTTCAAGGGATTAGATCCCAACCACTGAAAAATCTTTAAACATTCAAAATAAGATCACAGATTTTGCCTGGAAATCCATAACAGAGCAGGGCAGCCCTCATTCCACAGCGTGGAGTCACTCCAAAATTAATTCCGCTCGCTGCCATCAAGGATAACAAATACGCTGCTACCCCCTCACCACTATCAAAGCTGACAGCTCCGGCAGGATCGGCGGCACTTTGTTCTCCCCTGTCACTGTGAGCGGGCCTTTGCCTGCTTCTGCCAGTGGATTTTGAGCCCCTATATGGGAGCAGAAGAGTGGAAATGTTGAGGCCAGCTCTTTCCCATGCCAGGTCCCACTGGGCTCTGCCATCGCACCCTGACCACCCTCCCTCGCTTTTGGGAAATGGATGGAAATGCTTCGGCTGACACAGGCGAGGGATATCTTCAGAAACCCGCAGTATGCGATGGCAATTAGCACAGCAGTGGAAATACCTTGCAGTTCAATTCTCAAGGCAAAGATATATTTAATGGTGCTGCAATTGCCAGCTAGATTAAGCCAAGGACAGTGAAGCAGATACTGCTTTCTGCTTCCAGAGCTATCCAAAGAAATCTCTTGTGGGTCCTTTGCAAAGTTGAAGGCTCCCAGAGTAGCTGGTACGTGTACAGTCATGGCAGAAAAAGTGTTTTGCACAAGACCAATGGTAGTAAAAAGGAATTCTCAGCTCTCTAGTGGGTTGCTTGAATGCAAAGACATCTCCAGCCCCACATCTTCCTCCGAAGGAGTTGGCATCCTAGAGCTCTTCCCTGGACTGTGAATAGAAGAAGACATTCCAGTCTCTCCAGAAAAAAAAAAAAAAGTCAATAGCCAGTCTTCTTTAGTTCCCTGTCATTCTGTTGGCATTTCCCAAGGGTTTTAGGAACCCCAGACTGGCATTATCTTCATGAAAATGTAAACCTTCTCCATACATGAGCTAAATGAAACAGGTTTCATCAGTAATAGCATTCTTTTGTGATGAGTAGATTTTGCATATATTTTCTTTTAATTATATCAGAGTAAAATAAATTAGTGGTGATGACTAATCATGGACACAAAGCATTTTTTTTCTTCTTTTGAAACCTTCTTCTGACATGGAGACAGAAAATAAAAAGTGCATTTTAATGTTAATTATGTCCATGTGAATTACCCCAGATAGATAGCACAATAACAATGCTAATATCCACCAAAGTGAAGGATCCCTTTTTTTCCTGGAATCTAGTACAGGGACAGTGTCAATGCTACGAAAGATAATGGGATATATTTCTTCAAGGTTCAGATTAGAAGTAACTGCTCTCTGTTGCACTATCAGCAACAACAAAAGCAGTTAACTTCTGTGTGTTTTAAATGCCTCACAGATTAAACTAACCAATGTAACTTTACCGTGAAGCAATTCTCTATTTGTGTAAATATTAAAAATTGGACTTTGGTCAGATACCTCTTAGACTGAAATACAAACCTGTCTCCTAATTCAAATGTCTCCATCCATACTCTTTTCTAGCTCTGCAAAACGGCATTTTGCAGCTACCAGCGAGTACTGCCCATCAAAACACCATACAATACTTCTTCAGTTAGGACAGATTTTGGTTTTAGAATATGATTTATAAGCATATTGTGGCTGTTACACAAAGATCTGTTCAAAATGGGAAGAAAAAGTAGATAGATATAAAATGATGCTGCAAAAGAAAACACTGGCTGCTTTCTGTGAAGAACTTGTAGTTTCGCACGAGTGTTACCCTGATGGGCAGCAAGTCAGTCTGGGGGTCTTGCAGGCTTGGTTGCTTTAGGAAAGAAATCAATTGTGCAAGGCTGGCATGCCCTCTGGTATCATTCCATTTCAACTCTTTAAGATTTTTTCCATGAACCAAACACCAGCTGACATCAGGAAGCACTTTCCTTGCCCAGATACCCCCCATCCTGTCACTGCAATTAATTCTATGCCAAGACACTGGGGACATAGTTGGATTTCATAGCTAAGCCAGTCTCAGCTCATGCTAATGCCAAAAAGATTCAATTCTCTCCATCCTTCTACTGCCACTAATTGCATCTTCCTTTTCTCAACATCGCACTGTGTCTGATGCTTTTCTGACGTCATAGTGAGCAACGCCAGGGCTAGATCACCAGGAAAAAGTACTGGTAAGTAAAGCACAGCTTTGCCAGTGCTTATGACAGCAAAGGAAGAAACAAGAGGACACAACTGGAAACTAAGAAGGGGAAAGAGAATAGATGGCCTTTTCAGAGGCATCTGATCATCTGATTGTCTGGCTGGACCCCGCACCCTGACTGTCTGCTCCATCTCAGGGGGATGACCATGACTGTTCCCCTTATAGTCTGGAGACTTTTTTTTTTTCTGTAGAAACAACAGCTTGCCCAGCATATTCTTGTTCTCTCACACACAGATCAAGTAGTTTAGTACAGATCAAGCTTTGTCACAAACTTCTTGCCTTGGGCAATAACCCATGTCTGCTTCCTACCATCTTTGTATAAAAGAATGTTTATTAAACTCTCTGATACTGAGCCTGAAAGAAGCAAACCCACTGTTTTTAGGCAGGTCTGTGGTTACCAACAGATCAAAGACCTGCCTGACAGCAATTGTGACTTCTAGGCAGACACCCAAGATATGAAAGCAGCTAGAAACTTCTACAGGGAATGAATCAATCCTCATCATCACTGTAGGTAGAAGGCACAAGGAACAGAATCATCTGACATTCACTTTGGAACAATAACGGTTCCTTTCTATGTTTCTTGAATAACAGTAACTCACATTTACAAGAATTCATTAAAAAGTCTGTTTTTCCTTTTTCTTCCGAAGTAATGGCACTCACATGCACGGCTCCTGGGCCTGATTCATCACTGTATTATTTCAGCTTTATTTCAAGAACTCCCATCTATAGTGCTGCAACAACATGAACTATGAGTCCTGTCTGTGATGCTCTCAAAAGCAAAAGGGTAGGATGGACTTTAAAGTGGCTCGTGACTTCGGACTGGGTTGTCTAAGTTCCCTGTTTGACCCTCCTCTGTGGGACCAGCTCCCCAGGATGTGAGGGCTCTGCACTTCCCAAACAAACTGCTGCTTCCTCCCTTATTCTGAGCAACCAAAAACCAAAGGCATTTAGCTCATTAGTTAATTCAGGAAATTCTAGTAATAAGAGAAATTGTCCTGCCCAAGAATTGGTAGCTTCTTCAGTCATTAGTTGATATTATTAATTATTATGCAGCCTGCAGCACACAATGTGTTTTTAAAGCAAAAAGAATGCCTCACTGTCTGATTTTGCCAAAAGTTAAGCATGTAAATAACTTCACTGACAGGAATAAGCTCACTGAACTCTGTAATAAGACTCAGCAATCCAAGGATGCAGATAAGAACTCTCATTCTGGAATATAGTAGCATACACTTTAGTTAAGTTAAGCTATACAGTGTACCTGGCTGTGCAGGACTCAGGGGAAAGGGAAAATTTCTTCTGACCTCAAAAAATTACTGTATTTATTATTAATATGACAATAATGTCCCATAGTTCTAACCAGTTCTCATTAGCTAAGGTACTGTATAAACATACCAGGTGACTAAATCCCTGCCAAAGGAAGCTTACATACATTTTGAAGCATAAAAAATGAGAATCTTGTTAATTTTATTCCACTGTAATCGGCAGGGTCTTTTAGAACCTTAATACTGTACTAACAAACTGAGGGCTTGAGTGTGATCTCTGTTACTCTTGTGTAAAGCCATAGGAATGCCATTCATTTAGACCTCAACAGAGAGGGTGAAATATGTGTTGCTGGAATGAAGTAAAAATAGTATTAGAAGAATATTATTAAGGTTGTAATGTCAAGCACTTTGAAGCTTAGAAAAGAACTTGTGCACCTAGCTGCCACCTGAAACACCTCAAAGCGTACAAAGTTTAACTGCCAATGAACCCCCGAAGCAGCTGTGTTTTCTCATCTCTGGCCTCTCCAGCAACACCACCAAGGTACCCTGCTTTCTGTCAGCTGACATGTATTTTCTCCTCTGCCTAGCACCAAAACTGGTTTTAGATGAATAATCTCAATATTTAGCCCAGGGAAAACAGGGATGCAAAGAATACTTATACTGCACAGTGCAGGGACATGTGAGACAGCTATGATCGGTACTGTTCAGGTACAGAAACAGTATAGCTGTGCAATCAAACATATCAATTTTGGGGCAGACTTACTGCACAATCCTCTATCTCATTGACACAATGCCACACACCCCTTCCCTCCTCCCAGGGTGCTGTGACACTGCTGCTTGGTGGGGCTGGCAGCCCAACACCAGGAGATGGCTCAGCTAAATTTTTTCACTGCTAACTTATAAAGAAAGTTCAAGATGCAGTTGCTTGGCATGTGCAAGTCACTGTCTTCCAACTGTTCAAATCTTGGGCAAAAGGAACTTCTCAGGGAAGCAGCGCCAGGCACATTCCCGACACACCCTGTCAGATTTCATGTCCTTTCCTCCAGGCACAGAGCACTGAAGATATTCGAGGAAATGGTAACAGATTTTGCTACAGAGACAAAAAACAAGGCATTTTCCTCAGAAAAAAAAAAAAAAAAAAAGGAAGGCCAAGTCTTTTAGGCTGACATTTTCAGAGGGGTATTAATTTCTTTTCATCTTTATAGATCAGCCTGAGGCATTTATATTTGATTCCAAACAAAGTCGAGCAAAGCTGTAAACATCTGAAAAGTCCTCTTTCAGGAGGAAGCATTAGTCCACCTTAACAATGGACATTGTCTACTGTCTGCTCTGACAGTAATTTGCAAATATAAAAAAGCTTTTGCTGACATACAGTAGCCTACAAAGTTCCCTTCAAAACAAAAAACCTCAGTGAGGGATTGCAAAGGTGTGTGGAAGGATTAATTTGTTGTTCCTATTCTGAATTCCCAGAAATGCCTTTTGTCTTTATTTCTAATAAAATCATCCTGCACAGAATCCAAGCATTACTCAATTCCTAATGCCTAAACTGAGTATCAGCTCAGTGTTCAGCTTCAGCATAAGCTGAATTTCAGCCCAGATGAGAGGTGCTGTGCTACATTTCTTCTCAGAGAGCAGGGTTGGCCTAGAAACCCCTCAAACAAATGAATGTGATAGAAATACTGACACAGAAAATGCAGTTTAGATCACCGATAGAACAGAAAATCTTAAGCAATTGAGCAATAGTTGAAGTCTCACTGATCCTGATATTTTTTTTATGAGTTAGTAGGTCCCCAGGACACTAAAATTACCATTCTTTAAAACAGGGAGAAAAGGTCTCTCACACTGCATTAAGACATTTTGACTTTCTAGCTTTGTGTCTAGTTCAAAATCCTACAACATTACCCTATGCAGGGAAAAGAGATGTACAAAAATCAATAACATTCCTAATGGTCTCTATATGGAGTCAGTTAATGTCTTCATGGGGTTCAAGAGCATTACAACCATCAGTCTGTGCTGAAGTCTCCACAGATACTTTCTGCTGCTATGCTGATTTTTGTGATTTGAATGTCCAGTCTATCAACTGAACAGCTAATATGCTTTCACAAACACTAAACACCAGTGCTTCCAGTCTGTTTTTGTCAGGACATCATTTCCCAGCAAAGGGAAAAAACTGCCACCTTTAAACTATAAAGAACTTTTGCCCTGAGCAAACCAAATGTCAGTCATCAATATGTTTTTCAGATGGCCTCACTTGCAGATGGGAATTTATTTCCTACAGAGTTGAGGTCAGTAGGAAAAAAAAAAAAAAAGATGAACAAAGAGACTTCCGTAATGCCCCAAAACATGGTTTTAACAGAAAAACAGAGAAGTTTATGAAAATAAAAGTCTTGGAGTTAAGTAAGGACATTGCCCATTTGGAAAGGTGGAAGATCTCAGTAGCAGGACTTTCCAAAACACTTGTTCCTCTGGCAAAATGAGCGAAATGCTTCACTGTGGTGTCCACATTATGGTAAACAGACCTCCCACACAGTATCATTTTATGTCGCTGGTATCTGTAGTGCTGGAACAGCCTAGGGATGGGAGAGAGCCAGCATTTCTGCACGCTTCCTGCATCCTGGGGATTGCAGCTGTGAAGTAGAGCAGGGCGCACTTTCTGTTGCATCTCTCAAATATAGTTGTGAATGCAGCTCCTGTCATTAAGAAATATTTCCTAAACAGACTCCGTACCCCCACTTTCCATCTGATAATCATCTCCTTGTGTTTGTGGTAAGTCAACATCCTTCATCTTTGCCTTATGAGGAAAAGCTTTGGCTGTGAGCACTCCAAAATTCCCTCGGCGCTTGCGGATCCCTACGATAATAGACAACAGAAAGCATCTAACACTTTTTTCCTTTCCTTACAGAGACAAGCACTTTACTCGGAGGAGAGCAGCTCCCATATTTTTTTTCTGCCTGTGCTATCTACTAAGTTACAGCACATGCCCATCTCTCAAATTTGGCAATGAAGAAAGGGGACGCACGATGCAGTACCATCCATTTCTGACTGTTGGTGGGTATGAAAAGGTGAAGCTCATACACCTGAATGTCACCATGTGCCATGAGAAAACACCAGTGGGTTGCCTTAATTTCCCTTCAGCTATGAGGTTTTTGGAGCAAACTCAGCCACCTTCCTTGAATGCAGCGTCTCACTGGAGTCCCAAGAGTCACTCATATGCATTGATGCGTGATGGAGGGGTCTGGCCCCGTCCTTGTGTTCCTGGGGTAACTGAGTAATGCTGAACACGCACACTCAGGGTCTAGGGGGGCACTGAACTGAGCCTAGCAATTTGTTCCACCATCCTCATTCAGGCAAAGCTTTCTGTGATTTATAGCTCTGTGGAGAAAAGGGCCTAAGCTGTAACCTCGTTTAAATGTTCACATGCAATTGTTTTTCCTGGAGCTCTGAATAACTGTCATCACGCTTCTCCACGGGGAAAAAATTTTGGATAAGCTTTTCAGAGAAGCTGAAGAAATGCTCTCCAGACGCACCATTGTTAAGCCTGGCTTCAGTGTTTGCCTGTGGCGGCCACATTTTTGGTCTCTCCCCACTTTCCTCAGCACTCCCCACTTCTCAGAGGGGAGTCAGTGGCGTGTGATGCTGGATGAGCCCCAAGAAAAGACTGCTTCCTCACATCTGCCTTCCCGGCTAGCGCAGGGTGCTCTATAGAGAAGACCCATGGAAGCCACATAGAGTCAAATCTACACAGTGACAAGGAATGGAGATACGGAAAAACTCATCTGCTATAAAGTGGTAACAAGACAGCAGTGGTATTTTCTTGCTTCTTCCTCTTACACACACCTTTCCTATAGCTCGCTACAAGTGACTGGGTCCATGAGACTCATCCTGTTTTTCACTGTGGAAACAAAGAGGAGCAGGGAGGCTTGGGGCTGGGAGAAAGTGAAGTTCATTTAGAAAGCATGAGACAAATAGCAATAGAGTAACAGGGGAAAGAGAGAGGATAAGAAAATGCAAGAGAAGTAAGAAAGGACCACGGAGCTTAGAAAAAGGTCTGTGGAAGAACAGAAGGCATAGGGGGAAGAGTAGCATTAAAAAAAGAAAAAAAAAAAAGACAAGAAAGAGAATAGGGAAAGAGAAAACTGTGGCTACAACAACAGCAAAAATCAGAAAGACTTGGAAGACACTCTGAAGGTGGCCATAGAATGATTTGGAAGGGTGTGAGTGGGAAAGAGGAAATGCAAGAAGGGAAGCCAACACAGTGAGATACACAATGTTATTATTGCACAGAAAATGGAAGCCAAAGTGCTAATGTACACCCAAATGCTGAGGGGAACCTTGGCTTTACCAGAGCAAAGGGGATATGGATGCCATAGCACAAACCTCAACCTTTGTGTTAAAAGCACAGATAGGTTGTGTGATAAACCTCTGATCACTCTTGAAGGTATAGTTAGTTTTCCTTCCTAATATCTCCATAGCTTCTGAAGGAATTTAGTATCTCACACTCCTACATTATAATATGAAGCATGTTGTGATTTTTTTAGCTGCAAAGCAGGGGGCATATTCCCTCCCTTTCCCCTATACACATCAGGCCTGTCCCTACAGGCACAAAGGATTTATTCTTCCCTTTACAAATTACTTTACCAGGAGGAACTACAATAGCTGCCAAACCCCCTAGAAGCCCGAGACCTCTGCCCCATCCCAGCAAGGACTGAAACGAGGGAGGGGAGAGAGGAAGCAAGTTATTCTGAAACACATGCTGGGGTGGGAGGGGGGAAGAAGACAGGAGGGCAGGCACTGCATTGGCAAGCAGAGCCGAGCTTCAGAAAAGCGGGCAAGTATTTTTGTAGCATGAACCATTCCTTTCACCATGCTTGGGCAGTCACCCTGAAGCGTGTGTGGGGAGAGCGAACATTGCTAGTGAGAGCCCTCACCACTTTTACCTCTAAACCCTTTGTAATTAAGAATGAAGACACTCAGCAAAATCAGAGGTTGTACCAGGGCTTGGTTTGGCTCCAGTTCTGGTTTGGGTTTGCCTGTGACCAAAGTTGTTCTCAGTCAGTCCTGGTTCAAGTTCAGCCAAGGTTTCTGACTAACTGCCCTGGTTTGGGCCTCACTCGAGGAAAAATCTGGAACGAGTTTTCTGCCTGACTCTGCTGTGTGTGTGTGTGTGAGCAAAGCTGGTCGTCTTTGCTTGCTTGTCCTGAAAAATGATGAATTGCAGAAGTACCCGTTTGGTGTTAGTCATTCGGCGAAGCAGGAAGGAAGCAGGAAGCCCTTGTGAGCACTAACTTTTCAAAGCAGCTTGCAAAGAAAGCCAAGGCCCTCCTCCCCTTGGCTACATCACTGCACGCCGCTCTCTACCTCCTCACCTTAACGGACGCCTAAATCACAATTAACATTTGCAACTCATTCAGCCGGAAATATTTGCCCGGTGCAAACAGCTGAGGCATTCGTGTCAGCCCTTTCTCTGGGCAAGGCGTATTAAAAAAAGGAGGAGGGACGAAGAGACGTACACTTGCTAAACGGGAGAGGCCCAATTGTGCTCAACAGGTTCAGTTCACACTGTGACCCTGCCTGGCTTCCTGCTATTCAGATGTGTTACTTCCCCTTTGTGGTAATGGCCTGTGGCAGCCGGCCAGAAAACACTATTAATTTCAGAAGTGGCCTGACAACAAACCCACAGCGAAGCGAGAGGAAGTGGCGGGGAGGCCATCTGTTGACTTCAGCAGAACAGTAGGGACGCAGCTATGTAGGTTCTACAAGGAAAGCAGATTAATAATCCACAAAGAGGAAACTGGCTAAAATTATCCGCAGACCATATTAAAAAAAAAAAAAAAAAGCCAAGGGAGTCACTTGAGCTGCAGCTGGACAGGAAATTGCTAGAGCTGCTTGCAAATCTCCACTTTGAACAGAGCAGCACAGGGAATGCCAAGAGCGGAAACCGTTCAAAACTGGATTAGCACAAGCCAAGTTTAACTGCAACCCACTTCTACTTTCACAGTTTATGCACTCAATCTAGGCCACTACTACATGAGACACTGACTCACTTTTTTTCCCATGTTTTGTTTGCTTTTCATTTCACACACTTGCAGTTTCTAAAATTACTTGAAATGTGCACTGGCTGCCAGTTCTGCAGAACCCCAGCCGACAGCCCCAGCTGCAGCATCAGCCCAGCACCATGGTACTGCATGCAGATTTTGGCGCCACCGTACCTTGGGCCACTTCTCAGCAGGAAGGATATTAATGAAAATAAGTTGCAGCAGGAAGTTTTGCAATCACTATAATCCCCCTTTTTCCTTCTGCACAGACAGGACTACTTGGAAGGGTCCAAAGAGGAAACGAGGTGACTATGGGTATATAGAAACTTTGCCTCCTTGCTTTCACCTGCTAAGCTGCAATGTGGCTGAACAGCAACAGAAAAATCATTTACAGGCTGCAGACTGTTGATGGATCTCTGTGAAATGAGTTCCTGCCAGACAGATAAGGAGAGCATGAACCCATCTCCTGGCATCTGTAATAGAGTGCTGAAAATTTGTAAACAAACCCAGAAAAGAGAACTCCTTACTCTTGAAAAAAACCTAAAAATAAAAAAATCCTTATGGCCCAGAGTCGGGTACATCCCTGGGGTAGCAAAGGGATGCCAGAATATTTTGCAATTAACCTAAAGGCCTTCAAAAGCATTTCCTTCACCAAAGCAAGACAAGAACCCAGCAAATGCACTGTTTATTCATTTAGGCACCAGTGGACCAAAAGGAAAATCAAGGCTTTATTGTCTTAGAGGCTCTACAAAAGCTATTGAAACCAATCACTACCCTTAAACATAACCATATGTGCATGTGCAATTAACCACACTCACAGAAAGGAAAGGGGGAATAAACCAGCCAGGTTCTCAATAGCCAAAAATAGTTATTTATTTATTAATAATTTAAGGTTTTACATTCTTAGAATAAATTCCATCTTAAAACTTTTACACTGTGAATTAGACTCTCCCTTATTGGCAACCATGTGCAGGTTCACTGTGCGTACACACAGGTACAAATGCTCGCACACACTTCCAGTTTTATACAAAAAAAAAAAAAAGAAAAAAAGAAAAAGACGCAAAATATTGCATTTGAGGTGAAGCTCCCTGAAGAATTTGTACAGAGGTAATGCACTGTTTAGCACATCTGAAAGTTTTAAAAAGTGATCAAAAATCTTTCGCATTCAAAGACAAACCTCGTCCCAGATGATCTATTTACAAAAGGTAAGGCAAAAAAATTAATTTAATTTAAAAAATATATATATCATGTGGAAGCTACATCGAGAGCGTGAAAAAAAAAAATCACCACAAGGAAAAGAAAGATATATGGAAGAAGAAACTGTACTTGCTCACAAAGCATGATTTGCAAACTTTTCACCACTGGCATTTCTCCCTCATGGAAAGCTTGTTTCAGCTGAACCATAAAACTAAGCATGCTGCAAATATATTCTTTGCAATTGATTTAAAAAAAAAAATGAAAAAAGAG
>WEIS01104138.1:0-20023 GCA_013389965.1 Todus mexicanus | reverse complement strand
CAAGCTATCTTCCACAGCACTGATTAGAGACAAGACTCTCCACATTATTTGAATGCTACTGTATTCTGCAGATAAAAGCTGGGAAAAGTGAATAGATTGCAGAGCTCCAAGTATCAGATTAATTTTGAGATGAGTACTCTGGAGCAAAATGCCCAAACGAAGCTGGAACATATCGTGTTGACAAGTGACAGACATTGATCTGGTACATCGTCTCAGAGACTGGCAATTAAAAGGGCAGGCAGCCCATCTAGCTGCTACCGTTCAGGAGACAGATGCCTAATTTCCAAAGTTTGGTTTACAGAACTTCTGCTTCTTAGAAGCATTTGAAACTCTCTTCAATGACTGAAAAGGAGATGCTTTGAGGTTGGCAAGAGACAACAATAATAGGGACAAACTGTGATTCCTGTTCTGTGAGCCTGTATGGGGACATACGGTTACACAGGGAGCTGCTGTACTCCGCTGAATTCCCTTTCACAGATGACAGTTTGGGGAACGGCAAGGGAGCTGCTATGCGCGCTGTTGCGCAGATGGATGGGAAAAGGACACAGCGGACATCCCATACAGCAAGCTGAATTAGGAGCTAAACAGAGCCAAGAAGAGGGTTTATGGTGTTCACTCCCTCCTAGTAAGAGAAAATAGCTGAATTTTAATTCTCAGGCTGAAAATAGCTGAGTATAATTGAACATTCAAGAGCAGTGCTACCAGATAGCTGCCAGGGCTCAATCTCTCCTCAACCACACACTCCTGTTTCCCTCACCGTGCTTGGGCTGTGCTGGCATAAACAGCACAGCCACACAGAGATCCAGGTTAGGGAAATGATTCGGCAGAAAAACAACTCATCAGCAAAGCATTATCAGTTAGTCACCTCCCTCATTTGGCTTATGGCACAACGCTACAAATTCCATTATCAACAGGACTGGAAGGAAGCGATAGCATGAGAAAGCAGAAGGGAGAACAGGGGCATGGCTGCTGAAGTCAAAACTTCCATCAAGAGTTATTTGCCCCAGTAGACTTTAAGCTGTGCTACTGTTTAGCCCTGCTTGCTTCTGAACGAGGGGAACATAGCACGTCTTAACCAGTCACACTCCAAGGCATCACACCTCCCAATCATATACCAAGGCAAGTCACACTTTTAAGTGTAACAGAGTATATCCTGTTGGAAAAGGACGGAAGGTTTTCTGGGAGGATGCTGCAGTAACCTCCACCATTCAGATAAAAAGGACAAGAGACCCTACTCTTGCAGGGTGACTTTAATGAACAAGTTCTGGTTTTACGAAGGGGGGAAAAAAAATAGAAAGACATAACCACAACCTTTAGACTAAATGGCACAGAAGATGAGGAAAGCCAAGGAAAGCGTAGCTGTGCTCTAAATTCTTACACCACAAGCTCATAAAGATACAGTAATCTTCTCTGAAATTATTATATTTCAATAATGATTCTTGAAGACTGTTACTTTGATGAATGTTCGTCATGATGACCCAGGTCCAAATTTCTGATTGAAAGTTCACTTTTACCTGTGCTTTTAGACTTCACCCAGTTATTTTCAAACTGAAACATCCCACAAACATTCAGAAACAAAATACATCATCTTGAACAAAGAGTGAGTTCAGGTGATATTCCCCACCTATATCTACTAACATCAAAATTTGTTATTGTTCCATAAAATGCTGTGGGATTACATATATATATATCTCAATCACTGCACAAAACAGTATTTTTAAAGTTTTTAAATTTGTAATCTCGGCATCCTACAGACGTGAAAGTTAAAGCAATTTCTTAATTCCCCTCTCCAACATGAGTTTTGCAATTTTTGAAAGTACCTTCTGTTTTGGCAGTTCTATTTTTGGTGTAGTTGTCTGCTGGCAGACCTTGTGCAGATCAGTTTAGTATTACAATAGTGGTATTTACACTAGTGCAAACAGCAAAATAGGACCAAGCAGCTGCTTTCTCTTAAATTCCCATGCAGCTGAAAGATAAGAGCTCAGCCATATTAGGCTCCTTGTTCAATCACACAACCCAGAGTCAGTCTTTTCAAGGTAAAACTGCCTTCAGCTGGCACAAATCCCAGTGTCTTATTCTGGCTTTATGGGGCTTTTCACTGCTACAGCTGTCAAATTAGTGACAGTTCAGTATGGCTTGTTGATGTGCACTCTCGAAAAAGTACGAACAAGGCTGAGACCATCTGATCTCATTTTTACTTCTTATACTGTTCTGAACTGTCATAGTAGATGTGTATCTTTCTAACACTTCAGGGCAGTGAGAACTCCACAGTGGGTCTGAAAAGTTCAAGACAAGTTCATTAAGCCAATTTGTTAATCATTTCCATGAATTGTGCTCCCATTTCTTACGAGGCTTTGTGTAATAGATTTTATGAAATGTTGATGAAAATCTAATTAGAGTCAAAGGTCTTTGGAAGAGTTTTTTTTCTTCTTCTTCTTTTCCTCCCTCCTCATTTTTTCCTCTTTTAATTACGAATTGTAGGAAAGGACAAAAAGGGACAATAAAAGAAGGTACACTTCAGAATAAGCTTCAAAATGTCAGCATTTTTTGGTCATATTCATGTGCATCCACAGTAGACTATTTAATAGAATTCTTGATGCTTCTATGCACTGATATTCCATCACAGGAAACACTATAATGGGAGATATTCAGACAATAGTCACAGCACTGGACTGTGTTTTTTCAGCAAGTATTAACAATGGCAAAACTAAGCTTGGCTAATAAGTAAATCCTTCAAAATATCAAAATTTGCATTTATAATGCTTAACGCTAAGGTTGCTGTATTTGTGTGAGGAAATAGAGGGAAAAGAACTGCAAGCCATTACACCTCATCTAAACAGCATGCAAGATGTCAGAGACCTCAAGGGACTAAAATAATTAAATCAATTTGTAGTATGATTCAATAGAAACAAATGACAAATAGTTTCAGCTGAAAAGAACAAACAAATGTACCAACGGGGATTCAAATCCTGAGGTCTTTTGTTCAGTCGTAATCTGGCAACTCCCACTGAGATCAACTGACTTTGCTTGAAGATGCGACAAGTTTAAATTGAACAAGGCCGTCAGGATTTTCTCTGTGAATAGACTCTATACAGCAGCATCACAGAGACAGAGCTGTATGTCATACTGCATAATACACCAAATACAAGTTAACAATGAAACTCTGTCACATAAAAAGTGAATGCTATTTAGGTCACAGCACTAAGTATGTAAAATAAGCACGATTATCCAAGTCCCATTAGATCTCAGTCAGAGCGTGCATGTTTTGGAGCAGCACGCTTAGGAGATGGACAGATCAGAGAGAGTTCAGAGAAAAGCATCTAAGATGATAAAAGGTTTGGAAAATAAAAACCGTACTCTGAGAAAACACCACCACATGTTAAGAAAACTTCAGAAAGACAGTAAACGGAAAAAGTAAGAAAGTCACTGCAACAAAGTTGTCAAGGTTCAACTAGATAAAATTATTTCCTGAACAATTTCTAGCATAAAAAGCCACTTGTGCCGTGCAGCAAAATAGTACACACACTAATAATGTTCATCTACTGCCCAAACATTTGTAGTTCAGTGGCAAACTTGTAAATTAAGACTATTACATAGTTCATCCAAGACACCAATTGCGTATTTGGATTGATGAATACCTCATTTTTCTGTAAATGCTACAGAATACCAAGGGTAGTAGACTGAAGCCTATTAACTTCACTTTACTTTCTGCCACGCTACCCAGGTTTTTAAAATTTATAAAGCTTCAGTAGTTTAAAACCTTCTTTAAGCACATTTTTGAAAGTCCAGAACAAGTAGACCCATTACGGTAGAGTATTATTTGAGTGCCAGAAAAAACAGAGCCTTACATTGACACTGAATAAGTTGAGTCTAACTCATCGAAAAGGAATGACTCGGCGTGCTTTGGTGTCTCCACTGCGCAATACAGCGCTGCATCATTAACCCAGGCTAGCTCCAGCAACGCTCCCCAAAGAAACTGCACAGCCAGGCCAGCACAGAATGGCATCTGAGCTAATTAAACACAGAAAAGGAGGAGGGAGGGACAGAAGACAGGCTAATTAGATCAGAAGGAACATCCCACTGACATGTCAATACTGTTGCCTGGACTTTCACAAATAGCTCTGCAGAGAAATGCACTGCAGAGTGAAACAGCAGAGTAGCTCCTTTTCTAGGAATAAAATGATGTGCAGTAAGAAAGCTTTCTTATGAGGTAAAAGGAAGCAAACAGGATACTGAATCCAAACAAAACTCAAACTGGATTAAAGCACAAACCTTAAGAGTAAGGGCAAGCATCCAGTGGGCCAAACTATCAAGAGAGATTATTAGAAAACTTCAAGATGTTTTTAATTTTTTTATTTCATGTAAAGATGAAAACTCAGAATAAAATGTCCAGCTGGGCTCAACACAGCCGCCACTTAAAGACTAAGTCACGTAAGAGGTCATAAAATAATTTCTGCACCCTTCTGGCCTAAATACTTACTAACCTAAATTTCAAATTTATTGAACGCTGAACTGCAGGTCTGGAAAATATACAGTCTTTGTAACATTGACTACAATCCTGAGTAAAGTGACACACTGCTTTTTAAGTGCCCTTTCAACTGAATACAGGAATACAACTGTGTGGGAGGAAAATTGAGAACACTGCAATATGCATGATAGGAATAAACAGCAGCTGTCTACCCATACACAAAAGCCCATCACCAAATCACAGTGCAGGATACCAGGCTGCCCCCTTGCCTTGCTGTAATTGACTTTCTATACGTGGTAGCATGAAATGAGGTGGTACTGGAGGACACAACTTTGGCAGTGCACAAGAAAAACACTTATTTCCCTAGGTGTGGATGAAAAATTGCATTATTTATACAGAAGTGATGACACAGAAGGCACTGTGATAATAAGAGACTATTTTAGAACATGTGTAACCCAAACAAAACCACACTATGGCCATACTTGGTTATTTTGCTGGAACTGGAGTGGTTGAAGTTTGTTACACCTTTTCTCAGGATTTGAGAAAGTATTCACTGTTTATTTTGTGTAAACTTATATTGGCACCCCCACTGGGAATTTTATTTGCCATGCTAAATTGGTCTGCTTGTCAGGTAGCTTTTCAGTCACCAAACCAAGCAAGCGAAAAGCAGAGGAAACCAAGCACCTAACTCCCTCAGGCACACAAAATAAAATAAAACAAAAATTAAAAAACAAATCTGCTTTTCTGCTTAGGTTAAACCAGGGCTGCTACAGGAAAGGCACCGGCCATAAACAGAGTCCCAAAGACTATGATGTCACTTTATTATGTAAGGTAGGGAAACGCAGTTCTTTGCAATCCTTGACTTACTTCAAGCAGATGGTTGTACTATGAAAAGAGCAGAACAAACGGTTTTGTTTTCTTAGCAGAGTTTTCTTTAACTCACATTCATAAGCGCAAAAGTCGGGAAAGAGCATTCAACACTCCCAAAGGCTGGATAACTTCTCCCATATTAATCATTCGAGTTATTCCTCATTTCTATTTCTAGGTTCAATATTCAGAAGAAATATATTCTTATTCCCATTTGTCTTCTGGAGTAGTTTTGGGAAAGTGTCCAAGTATTTTCTTGGCAGTATTCTGTATCCACAAAGATAAAATTCAGATTATCTGCATCTTGATTCATACCTACCATGGGATAGACACCACAGAGCTCCTATTCCCAAGTGACTTTCAGAAAAAGTCCAAGTTTTAAACTTGAAAACTATACTCATAAAGGCAAATCTGTGTTAGAAAGTTTCCCATAATCCTGTTCATATAATATTCAAGATTAGTATTACCTCCCTTTTTAAAATTAAACCTGACCTACACCTCCTGTCTGTGATCAGTCCTACAGTAAATGTCCTGAGAAACACTCAATTTCAGTAAAGAACTAAAGACTTTTTAATCAAAATCCATGTGTTCTGTATTTACTAGGGATGCAAATTTAGTAATTTTACAGTTCCTTTAACATTTCAAGTGCAAAACCAAAGGTTTGGATCCAAGAAAATATATATTTCATTATTTCTACCACCAAATAAAAATATTCCAGATTATCCACAAACATCTTTCCTATAATAAACAGAGATACAACTCAATCAAGTCCTCTGACAATCTTGTAAGACCAAAAAAACAAAACAAAACCTCATTTCAATTATTTTTGACAACTGTACAGTGCATACCAGACATGCTACATAAACAAACAACCAATTTAACAGAATATGGAATCAGAAGTTTCCTTTTTGTCTAAACAAATAGCCTTGTGGTAGGAAATATAAAATTTAGAACACTATGAACTGTAACTGTCGAAATACAAAAATAGTTATTTCATTCTTGCAAGTAAAAATGAAGCGATTTAGAAAAATAAACATAGGATTTAGCATATGGTTTCAGGTACAGACATCCGATTTCTCCAAAATCCATATTTTGAGCATAACCACCTCTAGCCCAGAAAATCTACAATATTCCAATTCGCACACTTATACTAAACTGGTACCATCACAGAGGGCTCAGCAAGTGTTCCACATAGCATCTCATCCAAGCAGTGGTCTTCAGATTGGACACACAAACTTCTTACCAGCTACACCTCATTTTCCACTGTACATCATGACTGCTGTCCCAATAAACTCTCTCTTTCTCACAGTACTATTTCCATGTCATTTTTCAACTATATACTGTTGTGCAGTTTCAAAATCAAACCAAAACAAACCCCACACCAATCAAACAAAACCCAAACTATTTCTATTACAGTTAATCCTGTAGGGCAACATCTGTAACAGCTGGTATTCCCAGGTTTGCTGAAATCCATAAAGCAAAATAAACCAGAAGTCAATACTAAAATACAGCTTTAAAAGTTAAGGGACCAGAAATTGCTTTTGAATTTAAGACAATTCCTCTTCCTTAAAGGGTCAGGGTGGGGGGAACTTGGCTCCTTATATTTCTGATTTATGTCAAACACTGAGAGAAGACCAAAGACATATCCAGGCTTTTCTAAGATTCCAAGATGCAGCTTAAATTTCTGCTCTATTCTGCTAGCAGCTTACATTTTCATTTTCATAAATATCCTACCTATGTGCATTCACCTGCATGGATCATGGACAGTTTTCCTATTTTGATTACATATTTTCAGTCTTCTGCAAATTAGTAAAATATATAAACACAGAGGACCTAAAAGAGATCCAAAGCCAGAGGAAAATAAAATCTCAGTGAAAATGTGGGAAATGTTTGACTTGCATTTTCTCCAGACAAAAAAAAATAGTTATTTTTATTCTTAGACATTGTTTACTTATGCAACAGTTTCACTATGATTTTAGTAATTCAACACTAGAAAGGCAAAGGGACAGCTAATCAACATTTCTGCTGCTTACAACTATTCCCAAAAGTAACATCACACAATGTTATCAGTTGCTACTTTATAAAGTTATTTTAAAGAATACCCAGTGGTACAGTGTTGGTCCATTATTCACAAGATACTTCAAATAACATATGAAGAATATTTCAGTAGCTTTTTTTTTTTTGATTGTTTATCAGAAGTTCCTGGAAACTTCTCCTGACAAATTTTTATATACTTTTTAAGTATGCTCTTTATGTACTAAGCATTACTTCAGAAAAAGGTTATAAATAAACTAACTTCTCAAAAAAAATCAAAACAAACCACTGAATTCATAAAAAAACCCAAAAAAAACCCAAACAACAAACCTCCTTTCAGAAACTCAGTGAACTGCTGGTTGTATTTCAGAAGCCATAATCGCAATAGGTCAGATTGGATGTTATATCAGTTTGAAATTAGCTTCTCAAACTTGATGTGTCATCAAGCTGGAAAACCATTTCTTAAAAACCAAGGAAAATACAAAAATGAGCAATCTAGTAGAAAAAAAGTCATATCCCCAGCTAAACAAAACTGTGTAAACATTGTTTGTACTGTTATCAATACTGTACTAAAGTAATGAAGATATATTAAAATACTGCAAAGGAGGAATGGCAGAAAGCTAGATGGAGCACAATGGTAAAAACCAGCTACCTTTAGACATAGCTGGTGTCAATTTTTAAAGCCTAATTTTTAGGTTGCATTGAGCTACAGTCTTACAGATACAGCTCTTGCATGTAATGGTTGCTCTGTGACCATTCAGAAGGCAAGTCACCCCTACACACAAGTAATCAATAATATCCAGGAGTTCACAGTATTATTACATTTTCAATTTCTCTCTGAGTGAAAGTATCTGATCCCATAGACTCTAGATTTCAAAAAGCCATCCCATTGAATCACAACCCAAAGAAAGCAGATCAAATACTAATAAAGTATTTTAACACAACTCTGAAGGAGGGCAAGAGAGTCTTAAAACTATTTTTAGTTCAATCTCTCACTCAAAACTCTGAGGACAAATGCAAAGTTTACATAAGGATAGTACCCATAAGTAAAGCGACATCACCACAGTAACTACTTGGGTCTACTAAACAAAACCTGGCAGGAATAAGAAAAGAGAGCACGTTTTAACTACAAAATGCTATTAGAAGATAAAAACCACTTCCACAAGTCCATGTCTCTGGTTAACAACAGTACTGGTTACCTACACATCAGAATTCTCATTCCAATACTTGACGGATAT
The DNA here is from genome assembly GCA_013389965.1 of Todus mexicanus. Classification (NCBI taxonomy): domain Eukaryota; kingdom Metazoa; phylum Chordata; class Aves; order Coraciiformes; family Todidae; genus Todus; species Todus mexicanus. Next base: position 11,416 of record WEIS01104138.1, on the reverse strand, counting down.
AGCAAATTTTGCTGAGGCCTCACAAAATCGGGTTCTCATTTTATCTAATTTATCATTTATTTCTTAATTTTCAGACCAGCTGTTGTAGTTCTATAGGAGATAATTCATTGTTCTCTGTGCTGTCTAACAAATCAGCTTTAGACACTGTTCAAGCATTGCAGAAAAGGCTGCTCATGCTTTAACAGAGCAAGTTCTGTTGCACCAACAGAGCATAACCAAAAAAAAGGGAGAAGCCTGCCTAATGTCCCTGTGACACTCTGATCCACGAGAGAATGGCCAATATGCATCTTTGCAGACTTCTCTGTGAGATGCTTTGAAGCACATTTAGTCTTTTAAGCGTATTTTCTTTATTAGAGGAAATGCTACTTGTTATAAGCAATCTCTTTTGAAACCAGGAATTGCCCCTCCTCATACTATCACTGTAGTGACTGTGTCAGGCTGGTGATCTCCTGTAATCTCTGCAACACTGGTTTTATTATTTTCTCACTAAAACCCTGATTAGATCTGTATCTGAAGTTGTATTCCATGGGGATCTAGGGAAGGTGAAATAATGGGGATAAAGGCGAAATATTGACAGAATAAAGACTACAGAAGACAGGAGGTGCTTTGCACCCCATGTACAATCTAAAAGCTATATGGAGCTCCGAATTATTTCCACTTGGGCTGGTCCCTGAACAATCTTGTGACTGAGTACACATCAAACGCAAAACAACACCAGCGTAAAATATAAATTGACAAGAATTTTTCTGAGAAATATTTCAGAAGGTTTGGGGGAGTAAGGTTTGTGGGGTTTTTTGTCATCAATTCCATTACCAGGAAGTCTTACAAAATAGATAATGAAACACGTTATGTTTATAATAAAAATTACTATGGGGTTTTATTCTGAGAGAAAACACCACCCATTTAGAAAAAGAATCCTGAAGGAATGAGTGATTCCGGAATGCTGTATCTATCCAGTCAGAAGTTCTTTTGCGACGAGATTTGAAAGGAGCTTCAGAGAATTAATCTGTAGTATCATCAGATGCTTAGGAAGGAGTACTCTGTATGGATGGGAGAACACACAGGTACAGGAATCCAGTACACAGACATGATAACATCTCTTTCCTGAGAGCTTTGGACCAGTGAGCTCACAGCAATGCAGGAGATAAAAAGTCTAGCTTAAAAATGCATGAAGGAATTCTGGTAGATAGGAAAAGTCTACACATTTGACATACTAATCAAACTGCTCGAGATGTTTTCTACAGTGACTGTTGCAAATAGCAATGGAACAATATACAGAACAAGACAACTGCTGAGCTAATTTCTCCTTTTGCCATGCACTTTGCAGCTGGGTAGACAGCCACACACAGTTACAGACCTAAGACAATGCACTCCTTCCTCCCGCTCCGCCGTTCCCCTGGCAGATTTCCTTGAATCTCAATTCATTTGTTGCCCTTTCAGTTCCCCAGCTCCCAGCACCATCTCTGCCCCCGTGGCTTTCTCTCCGCTGCCTCCCCAGGGCCTCTGACTTCCCAGATGAGTCTGCACTCAACCTCCGCTCTTCTGCGGTTTCTTGCTTGTGCTGTAGTTTCCCCCCAGGGAAAACAGACCCACTTATAAACTAACTCTCAAAAGGCAAAGGGAACTACACCCACTTATATACAAGCTTCTAAGAAGTTCAATAGGAGAGTTGATGAGCATAGAGCACCAACATCTGAACAAATAGCACATTAAACAAGTGATCAGTTCCCATTTCCAGGATATGGTTTCCCTGAGAGGCAGATAACGTGCAGCTCTTGCAGTGCTATCTTGTGCTGCTGGCACTGCAAACAGTGTGAACAGCCTGTATGAGATTAAGCCTGGATGGCTGAGAAATTTATAAGATTTAAACCTGAGAAAGATTGAAATGGTACTGATCGGTTCTGCTTGGTAGGCATGACAAATTCTTTTGTGATTAATTCAAACAATAACTTAGTTTTAGGATCCTCTGATATAAGTCTTGTCTGCTGCAATATTAAATAAGAGAGAAATCCAAGGAAATGTATTTTACTAAATCTTTTACTTAAAAAAAATCATCCTCATAGTATAGCTAAATTAAGATCTCAATTTAGAAAGCACTAACACATCTGGAAATGCTATCATTTGTAAGGACACAGCAAACTAATTTTATGATTCCTAGAACCAGTTTGGGGTAATCATGTACTACATTTTAAGACTGAAATTCTCCAGGTAGTGCAAATTAGGGCCAAAATTTTACAGCTGCTTCATAACTGGAGCAAAATCCCCAAAGGGAATAAGCAGCAGCCATCATGACTTTTCACCAAGCACAGCCCTTGTGTGCTCATGCCCATCTTCTCAGATGTTGTAATTTGAAAATTCAAAGCTGACAGTACAGCTTTGTACCTTTCTTAGAGACTTACTGCCCAAGCCATAGCAAAATTATAGCTCCAATGAATTCAATGCAAATTGTATTATAGGCAGTTATTATAAAATTATATTGTAATTATATTTTAAATTATATTTCAGTCCTGAAATAGACAACAGAGGTTCCTCTAGGGAGTGGCTTATTTTCACTTTTCTACTAGAATTTCTCCCTATATAAATTACCTTTCTAACCACCAAGTGTAACAACGCCTTTCCTCCCACCCCATGCTAACATCTGGAATCCAACTTTGAAATTAAGAAAGTGATCAATCAGTGGTTGTGAGAAAATGCATCGTTATGAATACTAGAATAGAAAGAGTGAATACTGACTGGAAGCACTACAAATGAAGAGTACACAAACACAAGCCTGCATCACTGGAGACAAAATTAAAATGTAGTTATTTAAGACAGATTCTGGGTTATACAAAAATACTGGCAAAATTCTGCTAGGAGCAAAATAGGTGATAGCTTTGACAGGCATACTCAAGCTGAAAACATCTCTAACTGTAGATGACCCTGTCTCTGTTGTCATCTAGAGTCCAATTTAACGAAATACCATGAAAACTAGGGAAGCTGAGGCACAATGGCAGATCCATAACTAACACCCTACAAAGAGGCAGCAACCTGCAGTGAATGGCAGAGCCAATAATCAGCTTTCAAAATTTTAAACCACATCAGTGCAGAGGATATCCATTACAAACCAAGCTAACAGGACACACACAGGGCAAAATTAATGGAGGAGAGCAAGTTTTCAGTCAAATTTCTTAAAAACTTAAACAATTACTCTGTCTGCATCCTCCCTTTCTACTACCTTCCAAGTCTGCTGGCCAACATGCAATAATCTAACATTACATACCTTAACAAGAAATGGTTATGATAAACACTGAATCTTACAATATTTTAAATAGTAGAGATTCACATCCATCTGAATTATTTGCTGCCCTACAGAGATAACAGAAAAAAGAGAGAGAACTAGGCGGGGGGTGGCGGGGGGAGGGAATTTTTAAAAAGTATAATTAATAGATCAAAGCAATTTCTTGTTCAGAGATGGTAGGTGCAGAGGACAGTTCATTAGGAGAAATTGCAGAGGCAGAAATACCACGATGACTGAGAAAATTTTTGGTTTGTTTCCCATAGTTTAGAGATCACAAGAAATTAAATAGGTAAAGAATGGTTTCTTATATACATTTTCTAACTTCCATTTTTATCTATGTTTCTCATGTAAAAATAAGCAATGTTATTCAAATTTAACATTGATATTTCTTAACACATACAGGAGATGAGTTGATTTACTATGACAAGTTAACTATATTTGAAGGAAAATTAAATTCTTCCTTTAAACTCTAATAAGAGGTAACAGAAGTATGAACTGCTGTCAAAACATGCTGTCTTCAAATAGTTTTTGCTGCTGTATATAGGCTTCAAAAGAATTGGACGTTAAAAGCACAGGCCAGTCTAGTTAGTCCAAAGGGTACAGTGTGATCAAGCTGTTGCTAACACAAGTTGGGAATAGTCTTCCCCTTCTTGCCAATTTAAACTGTAAGTGCAATAAGGATTAAAATTAACAAATGTTAGTTTGATTTCAGTGCAGCTACTCAAAGAGGATGGTCCTTGCGATACATTCTGGGAAGAGAGTAATGAAAGGCTTCATTTGAAAGCAGCAACAACAGAAACAGTAATTGTTAACTAACTGCTTTCTCCCTGGCATCCCTGTAAGGCTTAAGTTTCCTGTTCTTCACATTTGTACTTGCCTGTGCTCTGACTCCTGCTGTGCCACTAGTTCTCAGGGCACAGCAAGCAACAGTAATGTTACCTGTAGAAAAGATGAGTGCTGTCAATATTTATAGAGCGCTAAAGCCCATGAACAAAATGAAAAACAAAAATGTGTAGGAGGGAGGAATCTCCCAGTAATTGTGAACTCTCCCTTGGAAAGGCAGAACAACAATAACTATATGCTACAACTTGCATAAAACCCAGGATCAGTGTAGAGAGACATTACTTATGCATTTAAATCTTCTTCTGCCTCAAGTGACATGAATGGAACAGGTCACGCCATCATTTTCAGCAAAATCAGATATTTAAAAACAAATAAAATGCAGCTTTTTACCATAACCTAATCCCTTCATGTCAAGAGCAAATCAAAACTGGTTAGAGAAATGACTGAAGCTTGTGTGATAATGGAGGATCACCTCTGATCAGAACCACTGAAAGAAGTGAAGTATGACAGGGCAGTAGGAAGACTCTGGGAAACCTTTACTCACAGTGTGTGGGGTTGGTGCTCACTCTGCTCACAGACGTTTGTCTCACTTGCAGAGCTACATCGTTGAGGCCACTCACTTAAGGTCTGTAGTTTTGAAATCATCCTCAGTCAGTGTTGGCTACAACACTGAAGTGAATGAACAGCAAAACTTGAAAGCTGTTATATTGCTCAGAGTTTTTTCTAAGGAATATGAGTGGCATCACAAGAACACAAAAATAAATAACTTTTTTTTCATTTCTCTCTAGCAGATTAAATACTTTTTCTGAGATAGTAAGCATTAAGATAAACTGTTAAGCTATTCAGTTGAATTTTCTAATGTCCATAATCATTTAAAAGACTAGAAAAGGTTGCTTTATGACTTTGCCCAAAAAAACCTCAAAACTGAAAAACAAAACCAAAAAACAAACAAACCCTCCCCCCCCAAAAAATCACAAATAAAAGTAACCCTAGACAAAAACAAACACAAAACAACAAACAACCAAAACAATCCTAAATAGGAAACCAAACCCCAAAATCCAACAATCCTTAGGCAAAGGCTTTCTGTTCACTGTCCTATGATAAATACAGAGTGTTGCAAGCTGGCCTGAAATCTGCAGAGGTAAGGCTCTCCACCTTTTTTAAATAGACTTAAGGGCTTTCAGATTTAAATACACTGTTTTGCAGTTTACAATGAAGTTCTTTACATGTCTTTAAGAAGATGAAAATCAACGAAAAGAAAATTAATTTATTCCCATATAAATTTTAATTTATCCCAAACTCCATGAACAAGCTTGTAATCATCACTTATCACTGTATAATTCATTAAATTTGTTACTAATACACAGACAATAAATAAACCTGGAGCTCCTATAACATTTTCAGAAGTAAAGCTGAAAACCTATTGTAAGGAAAGTCAGCATCAATATCCTCTTGCTGCAAAAGGGAAAGTGACACAAATGGCTTGCCCATAAATAAATGCCCTCACCTAACAGTAGTGCTAGAACATTTTGTTTTGTTGCAGCTCTAATGTGTGCTTTGTATCAGTAAAAGCACAACAGAAACCCAGTTCCATTCACTTTGTAAAATTCCAGTTATTCAGTGAACAATAGATTATGACCTTATATGCAAAATAAGTTGTGTTCATCCATTTTTAATGGAGCATAGTAGTCTCTTCCCATGTTGCAGAGAGTGCTGTGGGGCCATTTGGTCAAGTCCTGGTAAAGGTCAGTTAGTTAAAATCAGACTTTTTCAGAGTTTTCTTTGCATGTCTGTCTCACATTTATTTTAATTTTTTTGGAAGAAATGGGTGAAATTTCTGCTTGCTATGATTTCTCACAGAAAGAGATAGTGAACCTTTTCATGTAAGTAGATGAGGAGAGATAAATTGCAAGGTATAGGCTTCACACTCACATATCCTTTTATATAAGAGGAGTTAATCAGCAGGAATCCTTTACTGCAGAACAGAGATTTCAAAGACCAAATTAAAAAAACTTCTGTTGGCTTAATCACTGACTTTTGGCAGTTGCTTTTTCTTAGATTCAGATAAATGGACACAGCACATAAATGAAGCAGAAAAAACTCCAAGACCAAGTACATTTCTATAGATTAGTTGAGAGCCAGCAATATTTCAGACTTCATACTTTTCACACACCCAGTGCCACCAGATGTCATCTTCCCTTGGTTCCCAACTCCTCCATCATCTTCACAACTGCAGCTTAACCACACCAGTAAATTAATGAATCAATTGTGTTTCCAACTACTGCTCAAAGCACAGCATTAGACATAAGGGACTTTGTCAGCGCCACACAACGGTTCCCTTTACTAAAAGCTTTAAAATGCACAACTGTTACTTCAGACAGTTAAAGTTTCTAAACAAGTTACCTACATCATTAACTGAGCATTTAACTAAGAATAATAGCACCTCAGGTCACTGTTCACACAATATCTTTCCATTTTTAAGGACAAAACAGTGCATACATTATAGAGTCTTACCTTTAGCCAAGGAATTGTGTATGTGCACCTAACACATATCACATGTGGGGTGGGAAGAGAACCAAAAAATGTTACTTCCTTCTCTATTGCCCCATTGCACCTCAGTGTGACGTACACTATACTCTCTTTATTTCATCTGCAGTACTTTCCCTTCACCATACCAGACAGGGCTTTACAAACATAGCATAGCGCCTTTAATGAGTAATGTGATTACAACATTGTATGTATATAAAGGTATTAGCTAAAACTCTGTCTATTTTCATAAAGAGCTAGTTTTTTGTTATGCCTTGCATTTCTAAACATTTTCCAAATACAAAGGTGTCCAGAAGTCTCTGGAGAAAAAGAAAGCCAACAGCTTAAATAGGAAAGCATTCATCAATTTGGAAATTGAATCCTCCTTTTAAAAAAAAAAGCCACGTGGAAACACTCACTTCCAATCACTTATTGCTAGCTGAAAGTTACTTCTGACACCTTCTCACCCATTTGTAAATCTTACAAAATTATGGTATTAATAGCACAGTGCTTTAATATATTAATCATGTATATACAAATGTGTGCCTGCCTTAGTTCTTGTATATTAGACAGGCAGCCTCCACTTAGCTGCTGAAGCTATCGGGTACATTAGCTGGGCAAGAAAATGCATCTAGGCTATCTGATGCCTGGATGTGTCAGTGCATTTCCAAGCACAAGGTAGTTCTGAAGCAGTCAAATCTGGATTTCTTAAACACAAGCCAACACCATGCTTTTGAACTGCCACTCGATTAAAATGCAGCTGCTGAAAATTTAATACTGTAGGCAAGCTGTACCACAAAGTAGCTTGACATCGCTGGTCTTGAATTATTTGAAGCAGATAGAGTTAATAATAGAAGAGGTTTCATACGCTTACACCAGTTCAGCAGAGATCAAATGCCTGTAAATGTATCCCAATTTGTTCAAAGGGTGAGCATTTCCTATCCGCCTGCTGGCAGAGACTGACCAAAAGAGAGAACTTCCTCACTTCAGAAATCACTCCTGCAGTTCTTCGTTTTTATCTTTGCCATATTAAAAACACTTCAGTTCTTTTGACTGTGGGTAAAAAAAGGAACCATCATTAGCACTACCTAGCACTTAAGAACAATAGTTTAAAGATAGAAAAACCACAACTAAACAACCAACCCACATGTGTCAGATATCCTGTTACTACATGGGGGCCTGAACTCACAGCTAACAGCTCGTTTCCGTGCCTCTCTGTCGCCCACAAGTAGCTTGAAGTACTAAAGCAGCATCTCCTTCAGCCCTCTGCACCCAAGACCAGCAGCCTGTTGTCATCTGGCAGAGCAACGCTGGCATGCAGAGACACAGCCAAACCCACTTTCGCTATGGGCAAATCTTAAGCCTTAAGAGACTTAGCAGCTAAGGTATAGACATCTTTAGAGGCTTGACAAATGTTGGTAGGAATTACGGCACTAATTCATCCTATCCATTTATATCACAGACATCTGTTTAGTTGGACACTTGTGGCTTGATTAATTCCTTTATTATTTTAAATGCATTCAAAAATAAGCTAACTGACATTCTACATTGTAACTTCACCAGTTTGACATAACTATGCATTGTAACTAATATAAATACCTAAAGCTTGGGATTGAAGAGAGTGCTAAGTCACATTAAAGTCAGTAACTGTCATATTTCTGTCTGAATTCAGGCACAGAACAAAACTAGACATGTCTATCAAAGCTGACATTTCAACAATACTAGTTAAAGTAGACAGTTCTAATTCATCATTTTTAAAGATGCTTGCACCGAATTAAAAAGCACCATTCAATACTTTAAAGAAATAATAAATCTTACATCAAGTGGAGTACTGCTACACATTAACTAACTACTGCTAAAATTCACTTAAACAGTATAGCCAAGAAGTAAGCACAACTCCATCCAATTTCTTATTAACCAGTGCTGAAGTCACACAGGGGCCGTAGCTTGGCCACACACAACCCTTTCCACACAAGGCGTTCTCCTCTTCCATGGCAGTGGGGTTAGCTCTTAACTGCCAGATTTAGATTAAAAACAAAAACCAAAAACACACACTGCACACACCAACACACCATCCTACACCTTCTAAAGCAATGCAGGAAGGAATGTTAACTATACGCTTCAGGCACAGCATGTTTACATCTTGCCTTTAAGTTGCCCTGAGTCAGTCTTCCTTTGGCAAAATCCAAGTATATCCTTCAGGAAACCCTTTAGCTTTCACTCATGGATACTGCAATTCCACTCTGGGTAGATTTTCCTCCCTCAGTAATAGTTTATAAGCACAAGTCCACCTCCTACTTACTAAGTTTGACTCTAACTCATTCTCTGTCACAAACAATCTCTGAAGATAACTTGATAACCATGCCAATTAAACATCACAGGAGAAAGATGTATATGCTCTCGTTTGCTGCTCATTATTTAAAGTGGGAAAATAGAACCCTTAAAATACAAACTTTAAATAGCAGAAGATTTTTTTTGGTAAGTCTGTTGTGCTATCATTAGGTTCCTCATGAAAATGTAACAATATGCTGGAGTTAAATTACGAAGCTAAGGAATGAGAAACATCCAGTGGTGGCTGTACAAAATGTTCCGTGTAAATCCTATTATATCTAAAAAAATCATTATCTAAATTAGATAGTTCGCATGTTGCTAAAACATGTAAATGAGCAAATATAACTAAATAAACACCAACCGGGCACTGAATACAAGAGGGGAGAAAAGGAGATCAAGTTGGTTCCTTTTAAATTACGTCTACAACTTTGTAATGAGATTGAAGAACAATTCTGCTTGATATACACTGTCTGGGAAATGTAACAAATGGTCATATATCATGCATGAAGTGACAGCTTCTCTTTTGCCTAGCACATTGTAAAGATACAGCCCAAATACCCACCCCACTAGCAGCCTATCCTCACAAGATTCCCTTGTATCAGTGCACGCTTGCATCACACAATTTAGAAAGAACTCACCACTTTAATGAGCCACTTTGGTGCTGGACCTATAAAAACATAATTGTAAAAGGAAATAATCCTGAAACATACCAAATTTAATTCCCTCATGGGAAGCACAAGAGTGCAAGCCAAGAAGGGGCTTATAAAGTAGAAGCAGTATCAGTCCATATACAGCCATGAACCATACGTCTAGCTCACGTGGTCAGTAACTGTTCATACTGTTGATCTTCACTTAACCCTGTATCTTTCTTCTGCAAATATCTTAGAACATTAGCAAAGCCAAAGACATTATAGTCTAGTAGTGATGCTGTGATTATGACAGGAGCAGACATTCACACTGTGTATCATACTTTCCTCTAATCACTGTTTCCCCACAAATAATTGAGGGGTGCTACTTTATACCATTAAGAAATGGTAATAAAAATAAACAGACTTTTGCATCACAAAAAGCAAATGAAAGGGCCCCATACAGATTTTCCTACCTTTCCTCTTACAATAAAGATTTATTATTCACTGACATAATCTTAATGCTGTAACTTTCAATAGGCCTGACCTTTTAATGTTCTTTGCTTTCAGCTCTAAGCTCCAGGTTTGCTGTCCCTGAGCCCAGGGCTTTTTTAACTTTCAAGACCACAGAGCATTTTCAGTCTTGTTATTATCCATTCCATCCAACTTTGTTCAATAAGAGTGCAAATCACTTGTGGGCAGAAAGGTTGGCTGAGAGCAAGATAAAACATGTTCTCCAAAGCTAACTGATTATGGTTTGAAGATATTGTTAATGAGTATCTGACTCTCTGTCCATTGGGTATACTTCAAGCATGTTTGCTTCTACTTCTTTCTTAAAATGACTGAATAATCACAGTGCCAGTTAAACACTTACACAGTACACTGGTGGGTGCTACAGAAAACCGCTGTAAGAGACATCTAGACATCTGGGAGTTAAGACACGGGGGTTAGTATAGCCGCCATAAAACTCCCCGGATTTGTGTTTCCCAGTTGAAGGAAAGTCTGATAACAGCAGCAATGTAACCGAACAGAAAAATCATGCAATCTTAGCAGGGCAAAAAGTAAGAGCAATAATGCAGAGTAAATCCTGTGGGTGGAAAACAGGTGAGGTGTTTTCTTCTAGTCAAACAATGACAAATAGCCCACATTTACAAGCGTTTCTTAAATAGTTTACCACGTAACAGCCCTCTGCAATTTGGAGTGCTGCAAATGGAGTTATTCCACCAAATTCTTCCAGTCACTTTAAATCTAAAAACATCTCATGGAGTCCAGATGGAAACCTCATCACCAAGTGACAGCAAAATCTGGGAGTAAAGAGGTTGTCATTGCTGCTTACATCAAGGCCAGGCATGAGGTTAGCAGTTTGCTCACTTCCCAGTTAATTTCTTCATAGCCACAGGCTGTCAGGTGGTCTTTGCTTCTTCCTAAGGGAAGACACTCACTCTCACGGCAATAACTCTGTGTTCACCCTAAAGCCACGTGTCAGACTCATAGATACACCAGCGTTGCCAAGGTTGGCAATCCTCTGTTTTCATCAAAGGCTAAAGGAACAGCTTTCCTCCCAAATCAGCACTGATTTTCCCTTTTTCTCCAGCTGTTACAAACACATGCTCATAGGGGTATCTGGGCTTACCAGGTGCTCATGGCACCAGCTGGGTGAAGTGCCAGGTAACAGCATGGAGCCTGCTCAGCCACTGCCACCTTAACAACTGCCTCACGCTCAGGCCAAAAACAAGTTCTGTTTGATGGATAAAATGTGTAAGTTTGTACACTTACGCACTGATACAAACTTTGTGGTTTGGTTTGGGGTTTT